>RJWM01021729.1:0-34819 GCA_004363535.1 Dasyprocta punctata
AAAAGGTAAACACTGATAAAAACAGTCACAGACCATGATTATACCTAAAGATAATAATTTCTTAGTAACATCAAATATCTAGTATGAGCTCAAGTTTTGCTAATTGTCAAGTAATTTTTATGTGGAATCAGAATTTAGTTTAGGATCATGCATTGTAATTAGTTGATATGACTCAGGTCTTAGTTTCCTTCGAAATTATTTGTTGAATAAATTGACAAAAGTCTAGATGGATTTTGTTCATGGAAATACAGTGAAACTGCGTGTGTAATTAAACTTTTTCTAGTAATTCCCTTAGCATGGCACCTGGCAAACACGAGTCCTGAGTTGATTTCTGGTAACAAAAAAGAAAAAAAAAAAAGGAGGCAGGCATGGTGTATGCCTGTAATCCCAGCGCTTGAGAGGCTGAGGCAGGAGGATCTCTGTGAGTTTGAGGCTAGCCTGTGCTACAAAGTGAGACCTTGTCTCAGAAAACAACAACAAAAAGAAAGGAAATAGTTAAATTATTCCTTGTGATGTATTTAACTGTGTGTATCCAAATATGTCAATCCTTGTAGTTAATATATAATTATTAATAAAATACCCATTTCTTTCCTATTAGAATTACAATGTATATTTCATACTTACAACACATCTCAGTTTTTTGGGGGGAGGGGGTACTGAGAATTGAACTCATGACCTTGCGCTTGCCAGGCAGGTGCTGTACTACTGAGCTACATCACCAGCCCAACACATCACAATTTAGACTAACTTCATTTTAGATACTGAGTAGCTTCATGTGTCTAGCAGCTACCATACTGAGCAGGGCAGATCTAGATTCCATAGATAGAATTCTCATGGTATCATTTAACATTTTCTTTTTCTTTCTTTTTCCCCTTCTAAGTTTGTAATATGTATTTGGACTGCACTTTTTAAGCAGAAAAATATTGTGAACCCATTTGATAAATTCAACTTCAGAGAATTTTTTGTAAGTGAAATTATGAATTAAAAGCTTTTGATTTTTATTTTTAGTGCCACTCCAGAGGAATATAATACGGTTGTACAGAAGCCAAGACAAATTCTGTGTCAGTTCATTGACCGAATACTTACAGATGTAAATGTTGGTAAGATTTTTTTATATAAACTTTATTTCTTACATAGTTATTCCACATAAGCTCTATAAATTAGATTTTTTTTCTATGTATCGGTGTTTTTCTCTAGGTACTTTTACTTATAAAGTTACTATCTGTGATAATTGCTGTTTTTAAGCTCATTGTTTGTTCAGTTATTGCTTGTAACATAATGTGATTTAGATTTTTAAATAATTTTATGCTTTTTAGTAGTAATCTAGAGCTTGCTATGAGCTCTTCAATATCAGATATTGTATGTAAAATGTAATTGGCTGAGTCCAATCATATGGACTTTTTTTTAGCAGCATTTTGTACCAGCTAGGGAAACAGTAAATGCCGCAAAAAGCTCTTTAAATAAGAGTGATCACGTTTGTTGGTAATAGAATTGTGTGTTGTATAGCCGGGCCTGGTGGCACACGCCTTTAATCCCAGCACTCGGAAGGCTGAGGTAGGAGGAGCGTTGTGAGTTCGAGGCCAGCTTGGGCTACAATGCAAGCGCAAAGCCGGCCTGAGCTACACAGTGCAACCCTGCCTCAAAAAACCAGGGCTGGGAGTTTCGCTCAGTGACTTAAGTGCCTGTCTGACAGGTGCGAGGTTGTGAGTTCAATCCCTGGTGCCGCAAAAAAAAAAAAAAAAAAAAAAAAAAGAATTGTGTGTTGTTAAATCAACTCTTGCCTGGTCTGGAAGTTTGGCTCAGTGACTTAAGCGCCTGCCTGACAGGCTCGAGGTTGTAAGTTCAATCCCTGGTGCCGCAAAAAAAAAAAAAATCAACTCTTGCCTGTTTGTGGCAATCTAAAATATAAATATTGCTAAGTTGAGAAGAAAGTATCTTATCTGTTGAAATTACACGGAAAGGTTAACGTGGCGTTGCATTTAGCTCAGGGTTTAATTTTTATTCCAGATTTGGTACAGATCTTATGATTTATAATAACGATTTAGCCTTTCTTATTTGAATCAGTGAAGTTATGGGTTGCTGAAAAATAACAAAGGACTAGAAATACTTGCAAAATGTGTATTTTTATGATACTTTTGTTTAGACCACTTGTCTTTCCCCTCTGCTTGACCAATTCCTCATCTGAGAATTCCCAGACACCTGTTTCCTCTTTTTCTGGATTAATGCAGCTACTGTATTGTACTGTTATTATTAGTTTGACTACCAGAGTATGAGGTTTTTAAAAAACCCTCAGATTTTAGCACACTGACAAGTTTATAGTACATATTTGCTAAACTGGATGTATGATAGGTGAGTGCATATGATTATTTAACATTTAAAATTAGATAAGATTGTAGTATCTAGCCCCATTCTTTTAACATGAACACTGTGGTGAGTATAATTCTGATTACCAAAACCTTATTTTTTTAAAGGTCTACTGCTTAATTTACCATGACTCTTTAAATTTTTTTTATTATTTTAGTTGCTTTAGAACTCGTAAAGAAAACTGACTCTCAGCCAACCTCTGTGATGTTACTTGATTTCATCCAGCATATCATGAAATCTTCCCCACTTATGTTTGTAAATGGGAATGGAAGCCAGGGGCAAAATGAGGCCAAACACAGCTGTATCGGTAAGTGCTAGTGTTACTCATACATTGATCTGCGACCTGTTTTATGGAATCTACCTATTTCTGCTCCTCTGAGATATCACATATATGATTGTACTTTTTTTCCTATTACCTGTCTTTCATTGTGCTCTTTAAATAATTTATACTTTGGGTTTTTTCATACAAAATAATGATGCCATATTTAAGTTTCTATGTCTGATTTATTTTCTGTAACATAATCTCAAGGTACATCTATTTTCCTACAGATAACCCAAATTTTTCCTCTTTGTGGCAAATTAGTACTCCATTGTATTTAAATACTCTGTTTGCTTTATCCATTCATCTGTTGATGGACTTATAGACTACTTCCAAAATTTAGCTACTCTGAGTTGTGCTGCTGTAAACATGGTTTGCATGTACTGCTGTAATGTGATGTCTTTAAATCTTTCAAGAAGATATCTAATGGGGACTAGCTGGGTCAAATGGAGTTTCTATTTCTAGTTTTTGAAGAATCTCCATACTGATGTCCGTAATGGTTACACTAGTTTATATCTTCACCAACAATGAAGAAGGATTCCTTTTTCCATACAACATTGCCAGCATTTGTTCTTACTTTACTTCTTGATTTCTTTTCTTTTTGGAGTAAGATGGAATTTCACAGAGTTGTTTTAATTTGCATTGCTCTAATGACCAGAGATGTTGAACATGTTTTCATGTATTTATCAGCCATTTGTATGTCTAGTGTCTATTCATTTCAGTTGCCCATTTTTTTGTTTGGTCTTTTAATTTTTTTTTTTTCTTTGAGACAAGGTCTTGTTATGTAGTTCAGGCTGGTCTTAAACAACTTACTATGTAGCCCAGGATAACTCCAAACTTTTAGTGATTTTTCTGCCTCAGCCTTATAGCTGGGATTATAGGAATGTATTGCCTCACCTGCTAAGTTCTTTATGTATTCTAGATATTAATCCTGTCTGAGGCATAACTGGCAAAAAGTTTTTCCCATTCTGTAGGTGGTGTTTTCACTCTGTTGGTTGTTTCCTTTGCTGTACAGGACCTTTTTAGTTTGATATAATCCTATTTGGGTTTTTTTTAATGTTATTTCTTTTTTTTTTTTTTTTTTTTGCGGCACCGGGGATTGAACTCACAACCTCGCACCTGCCAGGGCAGGCGCTTAAGCCACTGAGCCAAACTCCCGGCCCTGCTTTTTTTGAGGCAGGGTCACACTATGTAGCTCAGGCCGGCCTTGCGCTCGCGCTGTAGCCCAAGCCGGCCTCGGACTCACAACGCTCCTCCTACCTCAGCCTCCCGAGTGCTGGGATTAGAGGCGTGCGCCACCACGCCCGGCTCTTAATGTTATTTCTTATACGATTGGTATCCTGTTCAGAAAGTCCTTGCCTATGCCTCTGTCTTCAAGAGTTTTACCTATTTGTCTTCTAGCAGA
The DNA here is from genome assembly GCA_004363535.1 of Dasyprocta punctata. Lineage (NCBI taxonomy): Eukaryota > Metazoa > Chordata > Mammalia > Rodentia > Dasyproctidae > Dasyprocta > Dasyprocta punctata. Next base: position 4,089 of record RJWM01021729.1, read on the forward strand.
TTAGGTGTTTTTTTTTTAAACAATTTTTTATGGTTTTTTTGAGACAGTCTTTCTATGTAGTTCAGGCTGGCCTTGAATTTGCAGAAGTTTTCCTGCCTCAGCCTTCTAAGTGCTGGGATTACAGAAATATATCACCATGCTAGTTCTGTTTTAATATTTAGATCTTTGATCCATTTTGATTTTATTTTAGTACATAGCGAGAGATGTACTTCTGGATTCAGTGTTCTGCATGTGGATAGCCAGCTTTCCCAGTACCACAGCTGTTTTTTCTCCACAATGTTTTGGCCCCTTTGTCAAAAAACAGATGACTAAATGAGCCTGAGGGTGTTTTTGGCATTCTCTGTTCTGTTCCATCAATCCACATGTATGTTTTTGCACAAGTATTAAAACAAGATAAAATAGACTAGAAAAATATCATAGTACATTACATGTAATAAGAGTAACTACTGTTAAAAGTTTGTGAAACTTTTGTTTCATATGTTTAAGTAAAATATTTATATGTATTGATATAGGATATGTTTCTTAGGTATCAAAAGATCAAAGAAACTATATGATTCAGGATGACAACTACGATTTATTCTTATGCAACTGGAATAGAATCACCACTCTTTCTTTTTTTTTTTTTTTTTTCCTGTGTTAGGGACTAACCTAGGGCTATGTGTGCTAGACAGAAGCCCTACCACTGAAATGCACGCTCAGCCCACTGCTTAATACATAGGGCTTATACTAGCTACCATTTGTTTAACACTTTGGGAACCTCTCTGAGTTTCTCACATACATTGTCTTATTTGATCCTTGTCACAACCTGTAATGTAGATTATCCTACTTTCTTAGATTCAGAGAAATGCACAGGTCAAGCAGTTAGTAAGTATAGGCTTGGAGCTTATCTGTCTGACTCATTGTTGATATTCTAAATTACTGTAATGATTCCATTGTATAAAGAATGTAGACTGTTTTGTTAATGAAGATTATATATTGAAAATCATCAAGCATTTAACAAATTAACACTTTTGATATATTTGGTTATTTAATTTTTTTTGTTTGTTTCAAAGAATTCAGTAATTGGATCATAACAAGACTTTTGCGGATTGCAGCAACTCCATCCTGTAACATGTTGCATAGAAAAATCTCTGAAGTTATCTGCTCATTATTATTTCTTTTTAAAAGCAAGAGTCCTGCTATTTTTGGAGTATTCACAAAGGAATTATTATGTCTTTTTGAAGACTTAATTTACTTCCACAGAAGAAATGCAATGGGAGATATTGTGGAATGGCCAGTGGTTGTTAACCAATTTTTAAGCCACTTAGATAAACACGTGGGATGTCTACAGCCAGCTCCTTTGCAGTTCGTGAGCATGCAAAGTTTAGAATTTGTTGAAGTCACTTTATTAATGGTTCTTATTCGCATTATTACAACTGTGTTTTTTAGAAGGCAAGAACTTATACTTTGGAGGATAGGTTGTGGTTTCCTAGAGTATGGTAATCCAAAAATTAAATCCTTAGCAATTAGCCTTTTAACTGAACTCTTTGAGCTTGGAGGACTACCAGCACAACCAGCCAGCATTTTCTTCAGCTCTTTTGTAGAGTTATTAAAGCATCTAGTAGAAATGGACACTGACCAGTTGAAATTATATGAAGAGCCATTATCAAAGCTAATAAAGACGATATTCCCCTTTGAAGCAGAAGCTTATAAAAATATTGAACCTGTCTATTTAAATATGCTGCTGGAAAAACTGTGTGTCATGTTTGAAGATGGTGTGCTTCTGCAGCTCAAGTCTGATTTGCTAAAAGCAGCGTTGTGTCATTTACTGCAGTATTTCCTTAAATTTGTGCCAGCTGAGTATGAATCTGCCTTACAAGTCAGGAAAGTCTATGTGAGAAATATTTGTAGAGCTATTGTGGATGTTCTTGGAGTTCAGGTAAATGTAGAGGTAAGTAATGTTTAAGATTGTTAAATATATATTTTGTTCACTTAAGTTTATGCATATATGTGAAGATACAATAATGAGATAATAGGATATCTTTAATAATGTATTTTGGGGACATAATGATTTTCACAGTCTAGTATGGCTCCTATTAGGGATTTTTACTTCGACTTCAAAGTATTTGTTCATTTAAGTGTTAGTGAACTGCCAGTGGAGTACAGTATTTTAAAATAGAATTTGTGAGATGTAAGTGTGTTTGTTACATTTTTAATTGAAAGGGGACTAATTATCAACTTTATAGCAGCTTTGGTGCCTCATAGATTTTATCTTTAATGGGTTATAATCAATCACTTTTCGGGATCCCATGAATAATGTAGTCATTTCAAATTATACCCTTTTTCCTGTTTGGATCGTGGGAGACAGGCAGTACAATAAAATGTATCGATGTGTATTAATTTGATTAACATTTTAATTTAGTGTCTCTAAATCTTGCTGGATTTGCATTATGGGAAAAATTAGTATTTCCTTTATAGGGTTTTTCTTTGTAACATGTTAATAGAAAATAGAATAAAGAGAGAAGGATTTGTCTTAAGCTTCTTGTGATCATAGAACCATCCTCAGTGTAGACTATAAAATAATATAGATAAACTTGGTTGTTTGGTTTGCCTTATGAAACCCTGAAAATAGTTTACCTTATAAGAAAATGTTCCACCCAGTGAATTCTTCTTGCTTATAAATAGTATAGACCTATTTTCTAAGAGTTAGTTTTTGAAATTATTTTTGTTTTCTTAGTACTTGTTGGACCCACTTTATGCAGCATTGAAAATGGAAAGTATGGAAATCATTGAGGAACTCCACTGCCACACTCAACAGGAAAACCTCAATAGTAATAGTGATGGAATATCCCCCAAAAGACGTAGACTCAGCTCCTCTCTAAACTCTTCCAGAAGAGTGTCAAAACAGTCTGAAGAGTATGACCTCATTGTTTTTATTTGCTTGTTTAATAAAATTTAACTGATTTTTAAAGAGCAGCTTTAGTTAAGTACTTTGATTTAAATGTACACATATAAAATGTAATATAGTCTAAGGAATGCTTAAAATATTTTACTAGTTCTTATAGTTTATCCTAGTATGAAATATTTCATGACTGAATATAGTTACTTTGAATTTTTTTACATGCCTGTTTAATGTAGCTTTTTAATACTGAAAAATATCTGAGATGTTGATCCATCAGTAGTTTTTCAGTTGCTATTAAATAAATTGTTGTTTTTTTGTTTTTTGTACTGGAAACTGAACTCAGGACCTTGCACTTACCATGTTGGATTTTTTTTTTTAAATGTAGCCAAGGAATCACCATACTTCAGCCAGTCTGAACATTATTTTAATTGTTTAAATCTATCCTGTTGTAGATAGAAGTTGATTTTACATGGCATTTTTCTCTTTTAAATATGTTTCTGGTTTTGCTTTTTTGTTTGTTTTTGTTTTTGGTGTTGGGGATTGAACCCAGGGCCTTGCACATGTTAAGTGCACACTCTACCACTAAACTGTAACCTTAGCCCCATGTTTCATGTTTGAACTGAATCTGAATATTAATATCTTTGTGCTGTGGTTGTAATTTATCATAGAATTATAAACGTGGATATGAACAAAAAGAACGTAATATGGAGTGCCTTGAGACAGAAAGCTGAATCCCTTCAGCTTTCCCTTGAATCCAGCAGTCTAAAGAAACCTGTAATGGAGACTTTAGAAGGAATTGCTGTTATCTTACAACTGACTGCTTTGTGTACTGTTCACTGTTCTCATCAAAACCTGAATTGGTAAAATAATTTCTTAAATTCTCTGGGTGGGTTTCCTGTAATGAATTTGGGGTTACTGGTTTAGGAAACCTCATTATTCACTTGATTCTTGTAACCATGCACACTTTTTAATTTTCCGCTTAATGCCTACTAAATGACGGATTCTAGGCAGTGTACACATCCTATTTAATCTTTCTAACAATCCTAGAGGTAAATGCTCTTGTATCCATGTTACGGATTAGAAATTAAGGCTTCCACGGTTCTTTTTCATCTAAAGCTAAACTAACTAACTTTCCTAAGTTAAAAAGTTAGAAGGTATCAGAAAATATGTATAACCGAAAAGTCAGTGTTCTTTTGACTCTGGCATTTTTCCCTTTGATAATAAAAGTATTAGTTTAGAACTCATTCATTAGATTTCCAGTTTAGTATTTTTTTGAAATTTTATTTTATTTAAATATTTTTAGTAGTGGGAATTGAACTCATGACCTCGTGCTTGCCAGTCGGCACTGTGCTGCTGAACTATATCTCTGTTCCCTCCAGTTTAGTATTAATATAAATTTTGTATTAGAAGTGCCAAAATGTGATTTCTCGCTGAAGATTTAGTTTTGCTTTTAGTGCCATGTTTTAGACCAGCATTCCTTGTTAATTTTGTAACTCATTCTGTATGTTCTGACTCACTATTAACCCAGCCGTGTAGAGTTATAAGAGATTTTAGAGAAAGTATATTAATTTCAGTTCCATCAAATTTGAAATTTGAGATAAACTGAAGGAATAGATTGGACTGAAGTCCACTTCTGCTCTATTAAGAAGAAAGGGTATACAAGTCAGCTAATAATTACATACACATGTCTTCTGTCATTTTTAGGTTTGGTGAAGCCACATTTAAGGATCCTGAATTAATTTAAATTCACAGATCATTAAGTGATTTAAACTATCATAAAGAGATTAAACTTAAAATAATAATGCCTTTAATGGACTTGCATATTTATGTAAATTGGTTTAAGGTTACAGGTTAGGTTGTTTTTGTTATTTAAAAGGTGCTGGGGATCAAACCCAGGGCCTTAAGCAGTCTAGGCAAGTACTCTTTAAGTGCTCAACCACTGAACCATATCCCTGGTCCTGTAGATTAGTTTTGTAATCAGTTTCCTTGGATTTTGCTGCAGGATTATGTTTGACTAATAAAATTCATCTTCATTCTAATGTCTTTTTTAAAAATATACTTTCTATAGCCATAATTTCAAGGATTGTCAACACACATCTAAGAAGAAACCTTCTATAGTGATAACTTGGATGTCTTTGAATTTTTATACAAAAGTGCTTAAGACCTGTAGGAATTTGTTAGAATCTGTTCAGAAGCCTGAACTGGAGGCAGTCATTGATAATGTCGTGAAGATTTATGATGCTTTGATTTATATGCAAGGTAAGTACAAATAAACAGATCAGAATAACCTTAATCCTTACAGAAATACTTTTCTTTTTGCCTAAAGCCTAAATGCATGATCTTTTAGGATACCCAGAAGTATTTTTTTCCCAGATAATTCAGCTTAATTTGTTTGTGTAATATTTTGATTCATTCTTCTATTTTTTATTTTTATTTATTTATTTTTGGTCTTTTGAGACAGGGTCATGCAATGCAGACTGACCTTGAGCTTACTGTGTAGCTCAGGCTGGTCTTGAACTCTAAACAATCATCCTGCCTCAAACTCCCAAGTGCTGTTGATATATTATTCTTCAGTCAGGGTCCCATTTAATTTATTTGGCATCATAGACCTCAGAACATCATTCATGGGATTAGCGATGTAGCCCAGTGGTAATGTGTGTGCTTAGCACAACGCAAGGCCCTGGGGTCAGTTCCCAGCACCACAAAAAAAGTGGAAGAGGGAGGGAAATCATTCATGACCCTTTACATTAATAATCCTGTTTTTTGAATGTGTATTGCAATTTGATATTTTGAGTGTCTATGTTTTTATTAAAAAGACACAAAGTTAAATATAATTAAGGAAAGGTGTAATTGCTGACCTGTTATATATTGCTATAGTAAAAAGTTCGTTTGAAGATCATATTCTGGAAGACTTGTGTGGAATGCTGTCACTTCCATGGATTTATTCCCATTCTGATGATGACTCTTTAAAGTTGACCACATTTGCCACTAACCTTCTAACATTAAGCCAGAAGACTTCAGATAGCTACTGTAAGTGGTCACAGAATTGTGTTTTATGTATTTGTTTTGCTTTGTTTTAACTCATCTCTGTATAGTTTCTAACATTTGTATTTTTTCAATAATTCAAAGAGGCAGTGTACCTCTAATACTGTAATTTGGAAACGAGTTGGATTTGTAAGAAGTAACAAATGAAAGCCTGCTCCCATATATCCTATTTCCTTTCTGTAAAAAATTTGAAATATATCCTTATAGATCTTTATCCTCATTTTAGAAACTTATGAAATATTTGCAAAATACAGAAAGAAAATATAGAATAATAATACACCAACCACTCTTACACAGACTTTCTACTGTAAGAAGTAATAGTGTTATAGCTGGGGATTTAGCTCAGTGGAGTAAACACCTGCCTGGCAAGTGCGATATCGAGTTCAGTTCCTGGTACCAAAAATAAAAAAAAAGAAGAAGACAAGCACTGTTAGAAAAATAATAGAAGTCCATTGATATCTCTTGTTGATTTTATTTTCCTCATTCTTCCCCCAGCGATAACTATCATTCTGAATTTGGCATTATTCTGACAACACTTTATTAATTTTAACATACATATTTATCCTTAAGTAGTATACATTTGTCTTTCTTACAACTTGTGTTTTATCGGTCAACATTATCTTTATGGAACTTATCTGTGGTGATGCTTATAATGCTAATACTTTATTTAAATTTTTGAATAGTAGTCAATTATATGGATAAACACCCATCATTTCTCCTGTTGATGGACAATCAAATTGTGTCCACTTGTTCAGAATCACAAGTAAAATTTTAATTGTTAAAAATAGACCATCCCATGCTACAACCAGACCTAGGGATTTAGAATCTGCATTTTAGCATCACACAATTTATGTGCATATTAAAGTTGGAGAAGCACTATTTTAAGTTAACAGCCTAGGTGTGGGGTTATTGGGTTGTATGATTTATACATCCTCAGCTCTGTTCTGCTGTATAATTCTCTAAAGATGTGCCTACTTGCACTCCTATTAAGCAGAATACAAGCATTGCTACTGTTTTACGTTTTCACTGATGATACTTGACATTTTGGACTTTAAAGTTTTGTAATCTAGAAAAAAGAAGAAAATTTCATGGAGATAACTATTTTTACTATTTTTAGATTGTTTTGCTATTGGATGAATGTGAATTTTGAATTTGTGTTTCCCTGATGACTTAGTAAGTATGCTTAGACCTTTTACAGTGTACCTGCCGTCTTTTCTGAAAAGGAACTTTATGTTAGATATTACATATACTTCAAATGTTACTTGATTTCACAACATCCATGCAAACAATATGTATAAAATGTGTGTGTGTGTATATATATATATATGCATTTGTTTGTAAAAATTAGCACTATTACAAATCTAATTTAATAGACTTAATTTCTTCAGCACCACAGGCACAGTCACGATGTGTGTTTCTTCTAACTTTGTTTCCAAGAAGAATATTCCTTGAGTGGAGAACAGCAGTTTACAACTGGGCCCTGCAGAGCTCCCATGAAGTAATACGGGCTAGTTGTGTTAATGGATTTTTTATCTTATTGCAGCAGGAAAATTCTTGTAACACAGTTCCCAAGATCCTTATGTATGTATAAGATTTTAATTTGAATATATCACTTAATTGGAAAGATAATTCTCTGGCTATATATGTAAAATTATATTTATTGCTAAATGTACAGAGCAAATAGTGCTTTTAGTTTTGGAATGAAATTTTTTTTTCTTCCTTCTGAGCTTTGTCCTTATAGTATCTTTGTTCCAAATGAAGCAAGTCTAAGACAAAAATTTAACAAAAAATTAGTGCTTTTTCTTTTTTTCCCCTCAGAGATAAAGTCAAAGATGATTCTGACATTGTCAAGAAAGAGTTTGCTTCTATTCTTGGTCAACTTGTCTGTACTCTTGATGGCATGTTTTATCTGACAAGTTCTTTAATAGAGCCTTTCTCTGAACATGGACGTGTAGACCTCTTTTGTAAGACCGTAAAAGCTACCTCTAAACACAAATGTGCATCTTCTCAACTGAAAGCTTCCGTTTGTAAGCAGTTTCTTTTCCTACTGAAAAAAAAGATATCTAGTCCAGTAAAACTTGGTGAGTGACTATGATTTACTTAATATTTCAAAAACTGATTTAAGAACCATTTATCAAATCAGTGATAGAATTAACCTAAAGCCTTAAATAATTATAGCAAGTTAAATGATTGATAGATTGAATGTTCAGTAATGATTACTTGTAAATGGAATGATTGGCATTAGACTGCATCACAAAACCATAAGAAAAGTGATTTTTGGATTTTCAAAATGTTCTTTTGAAAAACAAAAAAAAAATTCTTGTGATTTGATAGCCTAATGGGGTATTTTCATGGCTGGTTTAGTATCGTCAGGCTCAGTATTCTGTATCTTCTTTACTGGTACCAGATACCTTCTTCATGTATCCCATCACCTCTTTAGACCTTCAGAACTTTAAATAGTTAATCTTGTCAAACTGAAGACTATAGATTGTATCTTTTAGGCCACTTTGTAATGGTAATGGCTTAAGAGTTTGTTGGAAGGGTGATATTTACAGAAATACTTGGCAGATGTGTTGGGTACTTTTCTCTCATTACTGAGACAAAATATCCAATGCCCAAAATTAAGGAAGGAAAGGTTTATTTAGCTCACAGTTTGTGGAGGTTTCAGTCTGTAATCCGCTAACTCCAAGGCAGAGAGGCACATGGCAGAAGGCAGCAGTTCATGGTGGCCAGAAGACAGCAAAAGCAATAACAGCAAAAAGGGGAGGACTGCAGAGGAGACTCTGTCTGTCTTATATTGTATGCAGGCTACCCACCCTAGGGTGTGATAAACATTACCATTCCAAAAGTTATAAACAGGGAGATACAAAGGATTGAGACCAAAGCAAGTCCAAAATCCAGCAGGGCAAACATTAAGTCCTGTAGTTCCATGTGCAGTGTCCAATACAACCTGTAGCAAATTGTGAGCTCCAGAGGGTGTGGCTGACTCTTCCCCTATGGCATTGCTGGCGATAGCTCCCACAGCTTTTCTCTTGGGTCTGCTCTTGTCCCTTCTTGCAGTTTTCCTCAGATGATCCACATTCCTAGCTTCTCCAAACTTGTGGGGTCTCCACTGCACCTTTGGCTTCACACTCACAGCTTCACACACTGCCCCCTTAGGGGCATGTTGCCCAGCCTCTCAAACCTTCTGAAATCAGGGCGGAAGCCTTTTTAATCTTACAACTCTTGCATTTTGCATGCGCTTAAAACCAGCCATGGATGATGCCAAGGTCTGTTGCCAGCTGGAGCAGTAGCCAGGGTTTCCTTTCTCTTGGCTGCAGGGGTCAAGTGCCTGAATTGCTGAGCACTTTGAACCTGATTCTGGGGAACAGATTCTCTGTGCCACTGCCATTCTGGAACATAGATAGTGTGGCTGCTGCCATCCCGGAACATGGTGTGCTGCAGCTTTCCTCTCAAAGCAAAGTCTTTCACTTTTGCAATTTGCAGGCTGCAAAGGGTGGAGGCTTGCTGTTTCCTGTGATACCCACAGGCCATCTTTTCTATTGTTCCTATCCTTTGCAGTAACTGACATCTCTGCTCTATCTTTGCAGTCTACAGCTTTACTGGGACTTTCTTTCTGGCCAAACTCAATGTTTTAAATCATCCTGCTGGGCTGTTTGCTCTTGATTCTCAACGTAGATCTTGCTAAAAGCCCCAAACAGCAGCCATACCACAGCCTCAATATTCAACTGCCTTGAAATTTGTTCTGCCAGCTTTTATTGGTCCACTACCCTTAATCTCAGTCTCAGGTACAGTCTCTGGACATGAACAAAATGCAGACAAACTTTCTGCCAAGCCATAACACATTGTCTGGAGTCCAGCAACCAATGCAGTCCTTCTTTCTAGCTGAAACCTCCCAAGCCTGAACTTTACCAGTTTTCTGGTCTTCTGAGCTCTAACTAGAAACTGTCATACAGAACAGCCTGGGATTCCAGCTCTATTCTTTTAGGTGACATCTCTAAACCTTTCCAAATTCTTCCCATAAGCCATTCCCAAAAGCTCTTGAACTACATGGTCAGGTATAATCAAAGCAACAACCCCACTTTTCTCCAGTACCAAATTCTGTATTAGTATGTTTGATAAGACAAAATATCTGATGCCCAAAATTAAGGAAGGAAAGGTTATTTAGCTCACAGTTTATGAAGGTTCCAGTCCATAACCTGCCAAGTCCAAGCAGGGTGGCTCATGGCAGAGGAATAACAGTTTGTGGTGGCAGAAGACAGCAAAAGCAATAAGAGCAAAAAGGGGAGGAGCACAGACAAGACCATAACAGTCAATCTATTTGTTTCAGTAAAAAGTTGCAAATTATTCTTATAAGTAGCTTTTTTTTTTTTTTTTTTTTGGTATCAGGGATCAAACTCATGACCTCACACTTGCCAGGGAAATTCTTATATTTTCAAAGATTATGGATGGTTTGTAGGGCCCCATGAATCCTGTAATATTAACAGTAAGGCTGGGCCAGAAGGTTTACCTCAGCAGCTCAAGCACCTGCCTGGCAAGCACAAGGTTGAGAGTTCGATCCCCTGATACCAAAAAAAACCAAAAAAAAGAACAGTAAGGCTAACATTCCCTGAGTTCAAGGTTTTTTGATTAGTGAAATGTGTGTTTGAATCTATCTTGGTACATATAATGAGCTACAAAATCTAAAATTGACTCATTACTTTATAACTTGAAAATTCTGGAATTTATTTTAGATTTAAATCATTTATGACATTATTAAATCATTTATAACATTATTAAATATAAAGTATATTTAAATATTAAATGTTGCCAAATGAGGGAACTGAAAGTTGTTTGTGGTACATTACTTATTGACAAGTTTTTACCCTACAGTGTGTATGTTTCATGTGTCAAATTTGACAATACAAACTCTTCCCTCTTTAGCTTTCATAGACAATCTGCATCATCTTTGTAAGCATCTTGATTTCAGAGAAGATGAAACAGATGTAAAAGCAGTTCTTGGGACTTTATTAAATTTAATGGAAGATCCAGACAAGGATGTTAGAGTGGCTTTTAGTGGAAATATCAAACATATATTGGAGTCCTTGGATTCTGAAGATGGATTTATAAAAGAGGTTGATAATTTTTTAAAACATGTTGATTTTCATAAATCTAGCTCTAAAAATTTTTAACCCATTAATTGTATTATTCTAGCTTTTTGTCTTAAGAATGAAGGAAGCATATACAAATGCCCAAATATCAAGAAATAATGAGTTGAAGGATACCTTGATTCTTACAACCGGTGATATTGGAAGGTATATTTGGCAGTTTTTATATTCTTTATTTTAGTCATTTTTTAATTTGCCTATTATTAGAAATAGTGACAAAAAAGAAAAAAAAAGAATAGCGACAGCTGGGACTGTAGCTCCCAAGTGGTGATATGAAATATCTGATAAAATAGGAAAAAACAAGTAATTTGGTATATATGTTATTTGTAGATTTCCATTGGTTTTTGAGATATTGATTGTGCGTATATGTGTGTGTTGCTTTGTTTTTTAATTTTAGAGCAGCAAAAGGAGATTTGGTACCTTTCGCTCTCTTGCACCTATTGCACTGTTTGTTATCCAAATCAGCATCTGTCTCTGGAGCAGCATACACTGAAATTAGAGCACTGGTTGCAGCTAAAAGTGTTAAATTACAAAATTTTTTTAATCAGTATAAAAAACCTATCTGTCAGGTGAGTGTCGGTATTCATCTTTATTTTACAGCAGCTTGAGTACAGAAATTTGAGACCAGCCTGGGGAGAAAGAGTGAGACCCCCATGTCCAAAAAAAATGACATGTACTGTTTTGTTTTGTTTTGTTTTGTTTTGCCTGCTTTAAAATATTATTTTTTTAAATATATTTAGCTGGGTGTGGTGGTGCACGCCTTTAATCCTAGCACTTGGGAGGCTGAGGCAGGAGGATCGTTGTGAGTTTGAGACCAGCCTGGGCTACAAAGTGAGTTCAAGGCCAGCCTGAACTGCATAGTGAGACCCTGTCTCAAAAAATAGGGCCAGGGATTTAGCTCAGTGGCCTAAGAGCCTACCTGGTAGGTGCGAGGTTGTGAGTTCGAGTCCTGGCACTAAAAAAACTATCTATCTATATATATATATATAAAATTGAAGACAACTGAAATCTTGCATTTTGTATTTTAGCATTTTAGTCTGAATGCATATATTATAAGTAAAAGGAGAAAATCATCTTAATGATTAATTGAATTACTACACTGTTGATAACCTTCAGAGAGATACCATTTTTTAGCATTGTTAGTGATAATAAGCTTTTGCACCTTGACTTACGGATTCAGCACTTTGTTTTCAGAAAGGTATATTCAGTTAATGACTAAAAGATTAAACTGGTCAATATTGGTTTCATCCTATATTTGTGGTGTGATCCTTAGCATGAAATTTGATATTGTTCTTTTACATTTGCTTAAAAATCTTTAAAACTTTTTCCTTGTACGAAAACTAACAAAATCGTTTCTGCTGTAGTTTTTGGTTGAATCCCTCCATTCCAGTCAGATGGCAGCACTTCCAAGTATTCCTTGCCAGAATGCTGAGATGCAAAAACAAGACATAGCTCACCGGAGAGAAATGACTTTAAATACCTTGTCTGAAATTGCCAACGTTTTTGACTTTCCTGATCTCAATCGTTTCCTTACTGTAAGTAGTAGTGTATACTTGACTCAATTGAGGTTTTCAATTCAGTATTTTATTTCGTTTAAGTTTTTGGTTGTTTTTAAGAAAATCTGACATTAAGAAGCATGTGGATCCCCAGTTTCCAAGTGCACATTAAAAAAAAAAAATTGGGGGGGGTCTTTTTGAGATAGTGTTTCATTATGCAGTTGAGGGCAGTCTTGAACTCACAGCAATTCTCTTGCCTCAGCTTCCTGAGTGCTGAGATTACAGGTGTGCACAACTACTCCCAGCTATACATTTTTAAATTTTGGTGTGAGATTATTTATATTATAAAACTTAAGTTGATGTTGACTTTGAGTTATTGTTCTATATGGAAATTAATTCAGTAAACTGAGCTTTTATGCCATTAGTTCTCTGATTGGGTCCATTGGTAATTCAGACTAATATGATTTCTTAAGGAGCTAGAGTAATGAAGTACATAATTAGTGGTATATGGGATCTGATGTGAATTGAAATTCCTGACTTTGTAGTATGGAATGATTTAGGAAGTCTTCAAAATTCATTGAAACTGAGCTTTAAAAGATGATGGAGGATGTTATTTTCTTTACCTTGTCCTCAAAACAAAGATTATGTGTTAAGAAACACAAAAATATTCTTACCTTTTATTAATTCATTTTACTCTCAGAACCAGAAGGCACAGATATTATCCAAGTAACAAAACAAAAACAAAAAGAAACTCAGTGTCTAACTTTAGGTCATAGAATATTACCTAACTACTTTAATGAAATAATTAGGACGTTGTAAAAACTATCTTGTAACGCAAGCGCAAGGCCGGCCTGAGCTGCATAGTGCGACCCTGCCTCAAAAAACCAGGGCTGGGGAGTTTGGCTTAGCGGCTTAAGCGCCTGCCCTGGCAAGCGCAAGGCTGTGAGTTCAATCCCCAGTGCCGCAAAAAAAAAAAAACAAAAAAACCCAAAAAAACTATCTTGTAATATTTCAACAGCCTGGCAGTGTTCATATTAAATTGAAAGACATAACACAAGTAACGTGTTTCTGAAGCCATCCTGAGTCTTACTCATTATTTTATCTCCAGTACTTACAACAGTGACTGACTTGTAGTAAGTGTTCATTAGGTGCATGTAGAATGAATAAATTAAAGACCATCCATTTTATCTTTGGCTTTTGTATGTTATGAACAAGATCTTGAAGGAAATAGACGAAAATGAAAATAGAGTTGCTGCAATGTTAGGATGTTAGATGTGTTAAAAGGTTTTAATATTGTAGCATTAACTACTTTACATTTTCATTTATGATTTCCCTTGCTTACTCTGTAAATACAAGTTAAAGAATCCATCAAATTTAGGGCTTCCAAGCCAGGCGTGGTGGTGCACACCTTTATTCCTAGCACTTGGGAGGCTGAGGCAGGAGGGTCATTGTGAGTTTGAGACCAGCCTGGGCTACAAAATGAGTTCAAGGTCCGCCTGAGCTGCATAGTGAGACCCTGTCTCAAAAAAAAATAGGGCCGGGAATTTAGCTCAGTGGCCTAAGTGCCTGCCTAGCAGGCACGAGGTTGTGAGTTCAATCCCTGGTACCAAAAAAAAAAAAAAAAAGTAGGACTTCCACCTTAAACTATGCGTATATTTAATACATACTCATGAGAAATTATTTTCTTTTTCTTTTGTCTTTGAGACCAGGTTTCACTATGTAGTTCAGGCTGGGCTTGATTGTATTTTGTAACCCAGACTGGCCTTGATCAAACTCACAGTGATCTTCCTGCCTCAGCCTCCTGAGTGAAGGGATTACAGGAATGTACCACCATGCCTGGTGAAATTATTTTCTTTACTTTTACATTTGCTTATTTATTCTGTCATTTCACCTTGACCATATAAGCTCTGTGCCATTGATGGCTTGCCTATTTTGTTTATTACTGTATCTGTAGTGCCTGAATTATAGTAGATCCTCAGGAAATGTCAGTCAATTGAATAAATGATAAATCTGAATTCAAATGTAAGTGATACACGTGTGTCATTTAAGAGTATTTTTATGTGTATGTGAGTCATGCCTGTAGTCCTAGTACTTGGGAGGCTGAGGCAGGAGAATCGCAAATTCAGAACCAGCCTGGGATACAAAGTTGAGTTCAAGGCCAACCTGAACTACATAGTAAAACCCTGTCTCAAAAAGACCAAAAAAAAAATTTTTTTTTGTACATAGCTTATGTGAATATTTTATCACACCGACAAAGGCATTTTTCAGTAATTATTGTGTTCTTTTTCAGAGGACATTACAAGTTCTATTGCCTGACCTTGCTGCCAAAGCAAGCCCTGCAGCTTCTGCTCTCATTCGAACTTTAGGAAAACAATTAAATGTCAGTCGTAGAGAGATCTTAATAAATAACTTCAAATACATTTTTTCTCATTTGGTTTGTTCCTGTTCCAAAGATGAATTAGAACGTGCCCTTCATTATCTGAAGGTAACTGAATGTTTGTACATTTTGTTTGTTTAAATTAGCATTGTGGGGCCTGGTATATAGCTCAGCGGCAGAGCACCTGCCTGATAAGTGTGAGGTCATGAGTTCAGTTCCCTATAGAAGTAAATAAATAAATGAATAAATAAACAGTATGGAAAAGCTATTGTTACATTCTAACAGAAAGGAAAGTAATTTATAACCTATCCTAGAATATGTTTAAATGTTATGTTAGTTTATCTTTGTCCTGGGAGCATATTAAGCAGAATTCTTCTTTCTAGGTTTTCTTTGATCATTTCACCATAATGGAATAGGCCAGTCATCTTTTCATGCATGAGGTTCTTACCTAATTTCATCTTAGCATTTTTGATTGATTGAGCTATAAACTTACTGACACTACACAATTGAATTATAATTAAATCTACAGAAAGAGACAATCACCTTCAACTCTATCATATGTGTTTAGTATTTAGTGCTCTATTTACAATTTCGTCTAGTTTCTTGCTACTTTTTAAATTTAGAATGTCCTATTGTGAAAATGAAGAATATGAGACTATAGGGGAACAGAAAAACCTTTCAGAAAAATGCGTATAACTTCTTTTTATGTTAATTTAGTTTATTTTTCATAATATGCCATTAGCAGATCTCTTTCCACATGCGAGTTACTAAATATTGATTGTATTTGTTCATCATGAGAAAGTAAATCTGTGTGTTGTGAAGGTAGAATGATAAGACTAAGTGTTTATAAGGTATATACTGTATGTCAGGAACTTCTATACTTATATAACCCTATGAATTATTTCACTTAATCCTCATAGTTACTCAGTGAAATAAAGTTGAATATCCTATATTCAAAAGACTTTGGACCAGATTTCAGATTTTGGAATATTTTTATGTACATAATGAGATATCTTGAGGGTGGGACCTAAGTCTAAACATGGAATTCATTTGTTTTATATACACTTTAAATATGTGGCCTGAAAATAATTTTGTACAATAGTGTGTTTGCATTTTGACTGCAACGATCTCATAAGATCAGGTGTGGAATTTTGTACTTGTGGCATTATGTCAGGTGAGCTCTCAAAAAGTTTTGGAATTTTAGATTAGGGATACTTAGCGTGTATTACTATTTGTTTTGTAGATGAACAAACTGAAGAGAGGTTAGAATAGGTACTTGTCCGAGTACCAACATAACTATTAAGTGAAAAAAGTAGTATTTAAGCAGTCTGACCAGGAAAACTTCCCTTAGCCAATAACGTATTTCCTCTGAGTTTATGTGTCTATAAATATGGAGTTGATGATGGGATTAAAACCTTAGACAAAACTAGGGTTTTCCTTTTAAATTTTATTTCAAGATAAAGTCTGATCACTTCTGTTACATATAGCCCATGGCAGACCTAGTAGGAGAGAACAAATTAGAATCTTTTTCTAGTGCCTTTCCTTAATATTGTTAGTAAATTCTGCAACCTGGTCTAAAGCTCCAGATTTACTAATGGCATGTTAAAATCAACATATAAATTTTCACATTGCTAATAGGAAGAAAAACTTTTTTTTTTTTTTTTAATGTCTTTGGGTTAGAATGAAACAGAAATTGAACTGGGAAGCCTGTTGAGACAGGATTTCCAAGGATTGCATAATGAATTATTACTACGTATTGGAGAACATTATCAACAAGTTTTCAATGGTTTGTCAATACTTGCCTCATTTGCATCTAGTGATGATCCATATCAGGGTCCAAGAGATATCACATCACCTGAACTCATGGTAAGAAATTTGCTTGATGGTTTTATTTTTGCTTTTCTCCTTGTTTATTATTAAATTTTTTTGTTTTTCTCCTTGTTAAGTATTAAATTTTCTCCTAGTTTATTATTAAATTGAAGAAACTTACTTTCTTTCGTTTTCCAGCTGCTAGATATTTATTTAAGTCTTTAGTTGGGATTTTTATTTTGAAGAAAGTGTAAGTTGCACGATCACAGTAAAACATTGGGAACATATATTAGCTTTGAAAAATGCAGATTTTCCAAGTGGTTTTGAGAATTTTTTTTCACTGAGTGAAAAATGGCAGTTTTCTTTAGTTTTTAATTATATATTAAGTTTGTAGTGCTTCACACACATCCCCATTATCCTTCTTTGACAAAGCAAACTAGTCAGTTAAAACCATAGTTTAACCCGTTTTTGGATTGAAGGGAAGTTAGGTGATATATTATCCTTTTTAATCTCTACCATCAGTGTGTATCTGAAATCATATTACTGTTTTCCTTTTTCATCTAAAAAATTACAAATCATCATACTTTTTTTCATTGTTCCTTAGGAAAACTGAAAGAACTACCAGTAAAATATCTTCAAAGAGTTTTTCTATTTTTGCTTTCTTATTTCCCATCAAATGAACCCATTAGAGTTTGTCTTCATTCTTACTATTCTGAAATTCTTCTTTTTGGGGCTCTGCTGTTAAATTTAATTTTCTTCATCGTATTATTCAACTTCTTAGTGGCATTTGACACAGTTGATCATCCTTTACTATGTGGCATGTCTGTGCCACACTGGCTTGATTATCTTTGGTTAACTGTGAACTCATTTTTAGGTCTTCTTGTTTGTCTTTGTCCTTCATCTACTTTCTCCTGTAAATGTTAGAGTGATTCAATGGCTGGCTGTTTTTTGCTATCAGCAGTCTTTCTTTAAATGGCCTCCTTAGGCCCTTTAATATGATATACAGAATCTGCCCAAAAAAATGTATACACACTTCAGCAGTTCACTGTACTAATAAATGTCTGGAAGCTAATGGCCACTACTTTGAGCACCTCTTACAATTGTAGAGGCCCAAGGTAACATATTAATCTCATGGTGTCTCATTAAATGTAGTATTAAATTGTTTACAAAAGCTTTTTTGGGCAGGGGATATAGCTCGGTGGCACCAGTGCCTACCTGGCAAGTGCAAGGTCCTGAGTTCAATTCCTGATACACCCCCCCGCCCCGCAAAATTGCAAAGCTTCTTTTTCCATGATCTGCACATTTTGCGGGGGGGAGGGACTCTGAATGTTTTGATGATTTCATACTTGAAATTTCAGTCTAGACGTCTTTTGAGCTTGGAACTTTTGAGGTTATATAGGTTAGATCTTGGAAGGAAATGGATGGCATGCACACAAATGAAGTGAAAATAATTTAATGAAGGAGCTATTTCCATTGTCATGGGCAAGGCTGAGGTAGACAGCAAGGAATGTAAAGGAACCCAACAACTGCAAACAGCAGATAAGTTAATGTAGTCCTGGAAAGGAAAAGAAATTGTGTCACTAGCACCTGGTTGAGAGATACAACCATGAGATAGGGCTCCCCTTACTGTAAAAGGATGCAGCTTCTGCTAGAATACTTCAAAACAAAGAAGGAGCAGGAAATATAAATACCATATTCTGTCTTCCTACTTTCTTTTCTTCCTTTGGTGGTGCATCCTGTTGACAGAATTCAGTGGGGTGCCAGGGGCAAGGCATTCTAAGTGATGCAGTTTAGCCAGCCCTGCAAGCACAGGGCAGGGCAAAAGAGTGCAGGGAAGGGTCCTGAGCGTAAGAGGAGAGGATGGCAAATAGAGACTATCCAAGTTCCTTTTGATCAAATCTACTCACCTGAATTGTAAGCATCTAAACAAACTGAAACATGACATATCCATTAGGGATCTTCATTGCCCTCTATGCTTAGTGGTAGAGTGCATGTTTACTGTACATGAGGCTCTGGGTTTAATCTATAGCGAGCAAGAGAGGGACAGAGAGAATTTTTATTTTTCCTATTTCTGCCCCCCAGTTTTCCCTTTCTCTGGAAATTATCAACTGTACCATTTCCCTCCTTGATTCATTCAAAATCTGGGAAGTATTCATGAGCATTTTATGTAAGACTCCCAGGCTGGAGCTATAAAATTAGTGAATTGTGGCCTATTATGCAAAAACTCAGTCTCAATCTAAGTCAGAAGTTTATAATACAAAATGTAATTTTGGGCTTGAAAAACATGATTTTCTGTGCTTGTCAAAAGAAAAGTTTACCCCAACATTTAATCTGGAGAGACTTGTCTATAATGAACGCCTCTTCTCTGTACACAACCTCCTATTCACCCCCTCTTGGTAGTACCTGTAGCCTGTAGGTGACTCGACATCAACCCGTGCAACTTTCTTCTAGACTTGTAAAATACTTCAGTTGCCATTTATTCTTAACTCCTTTGCTTGCCATTTTTCCTACTTGAATATGAGAATTGAAAAAAGGAATTACTATATGCAGAGTCACAGTCACAGTTTATTTTTTATTGTTTTTATTTAAGCTTATTGGTACATTGTAGATATGCATAATGTTCACATTCATCATAGGGAATTTGTACCTGTACGTGATATATCTTGATTCTTTTTTTTTCCATTCCCCTCCCCTCCTTTCGACCCCTTGTCCCCTCTTTATCATAGTATATAATAAAATAGTAAAAACTTAAAATTAATTCAACATTTTATATATAAGTGAAAGAATGTTATCTTAATCTTTTTTAAATTTATTTAATCTTTAATGTGACTGTATGCAATATGTGCTTTCTGTGCTTTCCATGTTCTCCTTTTGCAAACTCAAAGGGGTTAAGTAAGATTATCTAAGATTACATGTTAAAAACTACCAAAACTAGAGTTGAACATAGTGGTGCACATGTATAATCATCCCAGCATTCTGGGAGGCTGAGACAGAAGGATGACAAGTTTGAACCTAGCCTTGGGCAGTTTAGTGATTTAGTGAGGCTTGACTAAAAAAAATGAAGAGCTGGAGATATAGCTCAATAGGATGGTCCTGGGTTCAATTTTCCTGTCAAAATTGAGATTCCATCAAGGTTTGGCTGATTCAAAGCTCATTCCCACTACTTTAGGTCTTTTCATCAAAAGAAAATTAACTATTCCCTGAGTTTAATCCCCATTACTGAAACAAAAAAAAGAACAGAAAACAAAAATTCCTTTGGGAGACTTAAAGTGTCATAGTCAGTGATAGCTTGCCTGCAGTTGTTAATCCCAGTGGACTTGTACCACTTTGCCACTATTACCTCAGAGGATATTCACACCTAACTCAGGCCATTGTTTTGATACTGCTTTGACTTCTTAACGTAGCGCTTTTTTTTTTTTTTTTTTAAACACTTAGCTCTAATGCTATAGAATAAGGACTATTGTCTTTCCTATTGTTTTTTTCCATCTTCTCTCTGGTATGGATTCTGACATGAAACATATCCCATCCCAGCTCAGTCCATGATTCAAAAGCTCATGATTTTCTCATTGTATTGTATTGTTTTTTATCATATTTTATCATGAGGGTGTAACTC
The DNA here is from genome assembly GCA_004363535.1 of Dasyprocta punctata. Taxonomy (NCBI): domain Eukaryota; kingdom Metazoa; phylum Chordata; class Mammalia; order Rodentia; family Dasyproctidae; genus Dasyprocta; species Dasyprocta punctata. The sequence goes on from RJWM01021729.1 coordinate 24,457, forward strand.
AGTTTCATTAACTTCTTTGAATACTAGATATGAAAATACATGCTTCTGGAGAAAGTTAATTCACTACATATTTATTTCCAATTTTCTACTTGGGTAAAATGTAAATGTTATTAATTAAATAATGAAATTGTCATTTTCAGAAATTTGGTGTGTATAAAACTTATGTAATATCTTTTTGTTGTTTGTTTCCCCTTACTCACTTAGGCTGACTATTTGCAACCTAAATTGTTGGGCATCTTGGCTTTTTTTAACATGCAATTATTGAGCTCCAGTGTTGGAATTGAAGATAAGAAAATGGTAAGCTGAGTTCCAAAGACAGAGAATAGAATTCATGTAGAACATGCAGGAGACATGATTTGTACCTCTATCTACAAACATTCAAAGAACAAAAATAATCAAATATTTGATATTATATATCATTGAATACTTTTATAAGCTTTTGGAATTTTTTTACTATTGATCACTGTGAAGTCATTATATTTACTTCAGAAACTTTTACAGTGTTCTTAAATTCAAATGATTTTAATCTCTGGGCATGGTGGCACACATCTATAGTCCCAGCACTCTGAAAGCTGGGGCAAGAGGATCACTGTAAGTTTGAGGCCAGCCTGGGCTACATAGTGAGTTCAAAGACAGCCTGAGCTACGTAGAAAGACCAGGTCTCAAAAAGGAAGAAAAAAAAAAGATTTCAATTCAGTTTAGGTTTGTGTTGAATAGCAGTTTGAGACAGATATGAAGAAAATTAAACATGTATCTTGTCCTTAATAAGTTTGAAAATTGACTGTTCTAGAGGACCACTGGATCAAAATACCAAATCACTTTCAAGGGGAACAAAAAACAGAATTCAGCTTGTATTTTTCAGATTTCTAATTACCACATAAATTGATAAATTTAACTGGCCAGTACTTACTAGACTCTTTGTATTATCCACAAATAGATGGTATCCTGATATTTGGGTACAAAGTACTTGCTCTTAGGGCTCACCTACTTCTGGCAACTTGTTTATAAGCTTTGTTTTAAAGTACTACTTACTTTATAGGCCTTGAATAGTTTGATATCTTTGATGACGTTGATGGGCCCCAAACATGTCAGTTCTGTGAGGGTGAAAATGATGACAACATTGAGAACTGGACTTCGATTCAAGGATGAGTTTCCTGAATTATGTTGCAGGTAAATGACTGCTTGAGTTCAGTAGTTTTTTTACATTTCCCGATAGCACTAACTTGAATTCTTATCACTTAGAGGGAAATTAGGTTCAAACCATAAAAAATTAAGGTAGAAAGGCTATTTGTGTTGAAAAGGAATTGTATTTACTTCTTTAAAAATACTCCAATCATACTAGGAAATAGAAGCATTATTAGTGGACCCCCATGTCGCTATTCCCTACCTCCTCAGCAGTCACCAGTGTTGCTAAACTTATTTTATGTATTCAGCCTCCAGTATTTTTAGGTGGAATATTTTAAAGAAAATCCCCGTATCACATCATTATCCAAGTATATCTAATAGATAAAGGTATTAAAAAATAACCATCATAAACTATTTTACTTTGCAGAATTAGTGAGAATTCCTGATATCAGCTAAAAGTCAGAGCATATTCACATTTCTTCCAGTTGTCTCAAAAGGTATTTTCCTCAGAACATGTTGGTTTATTTGAATTTAAGGCTAAACAATATCACTCCATCACACATTTGGTCTTTGGCTTCTTAATATCTCTTATAAGACTTCCTTTTAATTCCCTTCTTATGCATCTGTATTCTTTCATTCCCTTAAAACTTTGGTATGGAGATTCCTCAAAAAACTAGGATTGGAGGTCTCATTCAACCTAGCTTTACACTTCTGGGTATCTTCCCAAAAGAATTAAAAACATCATATCACAGTGATATATGTGCACCCATGATTATAGCATCACAGTTTATAATAGCCAGATCTTGGAAGCAACCTAAATGCCCGTTGACTGAAGAATGGATAAAAAAGACGTGATATTTTTATGCAATGGAGTACTACTTAGCCATAAAGAATGATAGACTGGACTCTTATAGGTAAATGGATGCACCTCGAGAACATACTCATTAGTGAAATAAGTAAGACACACATGTAAACATCGTATTGTTTCATTAGTGTGACAAGCTGAAGGAAAAAACATGTATATGTGTATATGTATGTATATAAAAAAATAGTTAAGATAGTTATACTACTGATTTCTCCGAGTTCACTGATGAGAAAGATTTGTGCTGATATTGTTCGGACAATCGAATGCAGATGTCTTGTGCTCTGGGTGAATGATTTGGGGATAACAATGCACAATATATGTGCCATTGGTGCCCCCGATTGACATGCTTTGAAATTTTGTTCTAGTTTTCTTCTAGTTTTGTTTCTTTTTATCTTTGAATAAAATGGATTTGGGAAAAAAAAAAAGAAAAAAGAAAAAAATTTGGTGCATAGAATCCAACTGATCACCGATTTAAGTTTTTCTTTTCATCCTTTCCCTTCTTTCAGTATTTCCATATAAATTAGAAAATTAGATACAGGTGCTTGGTTAGGTTTATGTTCAGTTTTTTTAATGAAAAAATACTTCATAATTGAGGCTTTATACTTGTGTTGTCTCCCAACATGAGCCACATGCACTCTGGTTGTCCACTTTCAGTGATGCTAAGATGAGTCAGTACATTTGGATATTATTGATATGGATCTCTCTAGTATAAAATTCCATTAATAGGTCATCTAAGGGTTAAGCATTAATTAATGACCATTCCCTACATCTGTTAATTCTTTACAAGTGTCCTTAAAACAGAGCAAAACTCAGTGAAAAAATTGATTTGTTCACAAACAGTTCATGTAGGAAAAGCAATTTGTGTATGATAAGACATGTTAAATACTTAAATATTTCCCTTTATCAATTTTCAAAATATAGGTTATGTGCCCTACCAACATCCAGTGAAAGTTTTGCTTTCTTTTTTTATATTCTTTAATCACATAAATTATTGTCTGATAAATTTTAGTCCATGAAAATCACTATTTTTGTGACCAGAATTTCTTACCTATAGCCAGTTGGAGTCTCTTTCAGTTAGCATTATGACTTTTGATATGACATTATTATTTCTGTAGATTCTCAGCTTTCTAGCATGATGAGATGTCCTACATTCATTTTGTACATTTGTGTCCCTGACTCAGAATCAGTAGTTTTTTAAGGAATTGTGGCTGTAGTTCCTGTGAGCACAGATTAATTCCCCATCTGGCACTCATTGGACCTATTCATTGCTATTAAATTGTCTTTGCTTATATATCTTAAGTGAATAGAGCAACTAGAAACTTCATATATTTTATAAAGAAAAATCATGGATTTTGTTTTTCTGATTCAAATGAGATTACATACTTTTTAACTTAACTCTTAATGGTTTTATATTTTATTTGCTGTATACTCTATATCTTTTTCTTAGTGATTTACAATTATATATTGAGTTATTTTTTTCTTCCTGTCTACATACTTGATGCTTAAAGTGACAATTTTAATGATACTGCTAATAGTAAGACTACTGAATGCAATTTCAGGCTCTTAGAGGTTCTTTGTGTCCTTTAAAATGTATCCTTTTAAAAATACATAGTCAGAAGTATGTGTTCTAAAGTCATGGGAAGTAATTATTTTATGTGTGCCTGTGCCTCAACTTGATTCTCAGTTTCAGTTGTTTCAGTTTGTTTAAAATATTTCAGGAGTAAAGCCAGGTACAGTGGGTATAATCTCAGCCTCTTGGAGACTGAAGTGAGAAGATTGCAAGTTCAGCGCCAGCTAGGGGAATTTAGTGATGTCTCAAAAAGAAAACAGGAAAAAAAAAAAAAAACCTAGGAGTTGCTTTTCCCCTCTATTTTTGTTTAACTTAAAAATCATATAAAACATTTGCATAGTCTCAAGTTCAAATCTGTGTAACAAGTTATACTCAGAAATGTAGCTTCTATTCCTGACCCCTACAGGTATCCTTTTTAATTAATTTTTATATATCTTTGCTTTTTAAAAGCTCAGCTGTTTCTTGAATTTGTTTGTATGGGTTACATTCCTAATGAACTCATTGTAAGTTGAAAATAATCACAAGTTGAAAATCTTTTTAATGTACCTAACCTAGCAAACATCATAGTTTACAGTAGCCTAATTCAAATGAACTCAGAAGACTTACATTATCTTACAGTTGGGCAAAATTATCTAGCACAAAGCCTATTTTATAATGAAGCATTGAGTATCTCATATAATTTATTGAATGCATACAGTGTATCTCTTGTTTACCCTCATGATTGCATGACTGACTAGAAACTGACTTATGCTACTGCTAGCATCATACAAGAGACTTGTACTATGTATTATTACCCTGGAGAAAGGTACAAATTCAAATTTTGAAGTATGATTTATACTAGTTGTGTATAACATTTGCTCCTTTGTAAAGTGGAAACAAAATCTTTAAATAGTCATTTGTCAGAGGCCATCTGCACATGCACACACACTCGTACCTCAGATTTTTTTTTTTTCTTTTTTTGGGGTGGCTAGTTTTGAGAGAGGTTCTTGCTGTCTATTCCAGGCTGGCCATGAACTCAACTGTGTAGCCTAGGCTGGCGTCGAATTCATGGCAGTCCTCTTTCCTCAGCCTTCTCAATGCTGGGATTATAGATGTATGCCACCAAGCCCAACATACATCAGACTTCTTAAAAATTAGCTTTGCTCCAGAATACCACTTTTCATCTTGCTTTTTTGACTTAATATAATTTGGAGATTGCTTTGGTTGAATATATAATACTTAATTTTATGTCAGTTTTTAAAAGCTGGGATGGAATCTGATATATATATATGTACACATACAGATATTTATCTGTGCTGCTGTGTAATCTGAGATACATATATAGGTACCTATATATACCTATATATATATATAATTGTTTCTTCAACTTTAAAATAGTAAAAATAGTGGAACTTAATTTTATTGACTTTTTCACATAGAGCTTGGGACTGCTTTGTTCGCTGCCTGGATCATGCTTGTCTAGGATCTCTTCTCAGTCATGTAATAGTAGCTTTGTTACCACTCATACATATCCAGCCTAAAGAAACTGCAGCTATTTTTCACTACTTCATCATTGAAAACAGGTATTGTAACTGAAACTCATACTAAAAATAGTAACTGTTTTTGCCATATTTTAATGTCTTAAAGTTTTAGGATTACTGTTAGTAATGTGAAACTATTCACTTTTTTAATTTTGGAGTTCATCAATAAATTGAATTTAGCATGTAATTATGTATTGAGTTGAGACTGTTTCTGTTGTGTCTAAAATTCATTTAAAATTATTTTTCTTTAAATCTGACAAGGTAAAGCTAAACTTAGCTTTGTTATCACAATTAAAAGACAATCAGGTAGCATAAGAAAGATTAAGAGGGGAATATCTGCCTATTTTCTGTACCTTACCTACTTTGCAACCCTTATTTGTCCATTGTATTAATCTTTCAGTCAGCCTCCCTTACTTTAGTTTTTATCACATTTTTCAATATTGTCTCTAGAATGCCCCTTTAAAAACATCTCTCTCTAGTGTGATGGCACACACCTGTAATCCCAGCACTCGGGAGGCTGAGGCAGTAGGATCACTGCAAGTTCGAGGGCAGCTTAGGCTACATAGTGAGCTCAAGGCCAGTTTGTGCTACAAAGCAAGACTTTGTCTCAAGAAAACAAAACAAAACAAAACAAAACCTCTTGATCTGCATCATTTCAGTATGCAGTGATGTTTTAGTTTTCTGTTTCTAACAGATAGATTTCATATCAGTCAAGGCTTCCCGAAAACCGGCTACATCTTATTTCTTTTGTTTTGTTTTGTTACTGTTTTTGAGACAGAGTCTTGTTATGTAGTGCAGACTGGCCTTGAACCCACTGTGTAGCCCAGGCTAGCCTCTAATTCATGGCAATTCTGCATCATCCTCCAGGGTGTTGGGATAAGAGGTATGCACCATCGTGCTTTGGGCTCTTTTGACCCCAGATGCTTTTTAATCTCCACATGAAAATTTTTTTCACTATTGTATGTCATAATTTCTTTCTTAAAAGTTAGGATTTAAGTACGTTCTAATTATTTACCTACTCACCCTTATTCTATTGCAATTCCTTTTAATTGTTTCCACTGACTTTCCAGTCAAGGAAAAAGTGGAGAAGGAAAAATTAATGTTTTTATTTTACTTTACTCTGTAATTTTGCATGTACTAAAACAGTGGAATCACCAGTTTAGATCATTTTTCAAATACTGTTAGATTACTGTTCGATTATTCACATCTGTACTGTTTGTTATAGACTGTAGAATATTTCTCTGCCTTTTTCAAATCATATATAATAACAAAAATCTCTCACCCTAAAGACATTAAGTACTAAATAAAAGACATTAAGCTCCCTGAATGAAGGAATATTTTGGCTTCATTTATTGTTCTCATGTATCTAGCACAGAACTCAGTGCATACCAGTGCATACTAGTTATTTAATACATATTGCATGAGTTGATGAAGACTAGAATTAGAGGTACTGTACTTATATATGGACTCAAATATTAGTATTGGAATATTAATATTCATGTTGTTGACAAATAATTCTTTGTATTGCAACTAACCCCTAGGGATGCTGTGCAAGATTTTCTTCATGAAATATATTTTTTACCTGATCATCCAGAATTAAAAAAGATAAAAGCAGTTCTCCTGGAATACAGAAAGGTATGTTTTAAATTACGATTTGGAAGATATAGATATGAAATTGTTCACAACTTCTAATACATTTAGTAAAGATCCTTTGAAATTAAATGTAGGGATAATATAATCATATCATGATAGCTATTTCCTTGTGATTAGATAATGATTCCATAAATCTGTGCCTTTTGGTGGGAAGTTTTAGCATTTAGATCAACAATGTATAGCATTTGATAGACCAGAGAACAAATACGGTTCTTGAACCTTTACTACCTAAATCAATAAATCCTTGTAATTCCAAGAAAGAAGTTGTCCTAATTGCATGTCCTGCCAGAAGAAAGAAAACTGGGATGATTCTAGTTTTGTTGTGCTGCACATCATGCTACAGTTAGTCAGGTCTAAATGATTCCTGAGCTTTAGAAGGGCAATAGTATATAGTTCCAGCATTCTGAAGTGTAGTGAGCTCTCTGAAATTATGAGAATATTAATGGTAATTTCATAGCATTTCCAGCAGAAAGTAGGATACTTGACCTTGGGTATCATATTAAGTAGTGAAAGGAGGGGATTGAATTATTTATGTAGTCCATAGACTTGGTTCAGTGCTATAATATAGCCCTCTGTAAGTCAGGGGAAGCTTGTATTTTTAATCAAAAAGCATTTGTTTTAGATAAATAATTTTCTATTTAGTTACAATAAAATCTTTCTTTAGGTCTAAAAATTTTAGAATAAAATCATTTTTCTGAAGAAATACTAACAATTACATGTACTTTGAAAAGGGAGAGATGGAAATTTTATTATTTTTAAAGCTGATGTTATTAGAGTATAACCTGACTACTTTATGGTAAACATACAGGAAATTCAGGCCTTCAGAAATGGTCATAAAGGTAATTAATAAGGTGTATCTCTCTATTTTATAGGAAACCTCTGAGAGTACTGGTCTTCAAACAACTCTTCAGCTATCCATGAAAGCAATTCAACATGAAAATGTAGATGTTCGTATTCATGCCCTTACCAGCCTTAAAGAAATTTTGTATAAAAATCAGGTAAGTTCATAATCCCAGCACTCGGGAGGCTGAGGCAGGAGGATCGTTGCAAGTACAGTACCAGCCTGGGCTACAAAGTGAGCTCAAGGCCAGCCTGAACTGCATAGCGAGACCCTGTCATAAAAAGATCAAAAAAAAAAAAAAAAATCAGGTAAGTTAAATTCCCCATGATAAATTTAATCATTATGTAATACAAACATGTACTAATAAAAAAAGACACAGTTTTGAAGACTATGCAACATTTAATTTAATAAAGATATTCCTAATGTAAAAATAATCCAGTATGTTAAGGTGATGTAATTTAAAACTTAGAGGATTGGGAGGCTGAGGCAGGAGAATTGTTGCAAGTTTGAGACCAGCCTGGGCTATGAAGTGAGCTCAAGGCCAGCCTGAACTGCATAGTGAGACTCTGCCTGAAAAAGAATAAATAAATACTATAGGAAAGAAAAGTTAGAGATTTAAAGAAAATATAATAGATCGGCATTTTTATTTGAAACTCAACCAATATAGTTTTTAGAGTCAGTGGAAGATACAATTTTTCTTTTACCTAGATTATCAAATCTAAGAGTGAGTAATCAATGAGCTACTCATTAGCCTGAGTCTTAGTCTTAGAGATTTGCAATTTGTTGTCAGAGGGTCATGATTTCATGGTTATATTTTAGATCAGTAAATGTTCCAAAGATTCATGTATTTGTATATCAACCGTTTATATGAATCTTCAGAAATAATTTTCTATAGATGTCTGTCATATTAAAGATCATGAATTTTGCTATTTTGACTGAATTAACTGTTTTAATGAAGTTAAAATTTTAAATTTACTTTTTCAAACTTACTTGGCAACATAATATAGGTTATTACTAACTGTGATGATAGTGAAAACTACGATTTAAAATACTAGATCACTGTAAGCATATAAATTAAAAAAAAATTAACTGAGTTGAATATTTGTGTATCAGTAACGTAGATGGTAACATATAAGGGCCTAAGGGCCCTCAGGACTTACTGGAATACAAAACTAGGGTATGTTTCTCTCCATGATAGAAGCGAGCATTTACTTACGAAAAAAGACATACATAATGGTAATGATTGCATATGATTTCTGGGGCAGTGAGCTTCTATCACCAAAGTAGGTAGCAGCCAACCTGGAGAAGATTCCACCAGATGTGAAGAGGCTTAAATTTCCTACAGCTTAAATGTTATGCCTTCCTGACTCTGTATGCATACCGTCAGTGTTGTAGCCTCAATCCTTGCTCTAAACTAAACTGAAACTGCCCTGTGTAGCTCTTGCCCCAGATCTCTGCATGAGTTTCATGTAATCTAAAGGACTTGTAGTTTTTTAATGCAATAAAGAGACTAATTAATAAAGGATCTCTTCTTGACACAAAAGTTTCTTGTTTAGATTATTTCCTAGCAGATGGCACAATTATATTCTAATGTAAAGTGACTGTATCTCAGTCATTGCTTGCTAAATTGAAATTACCAAATGTGAGAATTCAAGGTAATTTCTTGTATTCTTAGGGAAAAGCCACAGCTGCTTGCTACCTATATCACAAAAGATAAATCATGCCTGGTAACTTCCTGACAAGTATTCCTTCACTAAAGCTCCACTGCTAATAGATTACCCAGTAGAACAAAAAGGGAAGTGCTCTTGCAGGAGTCATAGGACAAATTGAATAGTCTGACTATGTAAGGCACAGTTGTCATAGATTGTTAAAGGGTATTTTTTAAAGTGAGAATAAATTTAGATTAGCATCTGTGTATAGTTGGATAGATTTACTATAGGTTGGTAAGAAGAAAAGTAAAAATATAGAGGCAAGGAAGCTTAAAGGATCTGCAAGGAGATAAGAATAGAATGAGAACCTAGAGACAAATTTCTTCCCAGTCATATAGCAGCAGCACCAGTGTGTAACATGTGGGAGTAAAGAGAGAAAAGAGTTCTTTCCCAACTGTGCCAAGAATTAAAATCAAATTTGAAATAAGCCCTCAAATAATGCTATGCAAAGGAACATCTGTGAGGATGAAAATATTCTATGTCTGCACCAATCATCACCACTAGCTACATATGGCTTTCTTGAAGACTTAAAATACAAGATTGAGGAACAGAAGTTTTTAAATTTAATTTTGCTTCATTTAAGTTTAAACAACTACATATAATTAATGGCTACTGTATTGGACAATGTAGCTCTGTGAGATTCCTAAATTGAAAATACCAGAGTATGACACTGACATAAAGTAATAGGCTGGGAGATCAATCTTTTGTAATAGATACTATTAGAGTACATGAGAAATAAATGCAAAAGATAATTGTGTTAGAAGTTCACATGTTAGCCACAGAGAGAGGAAAAGATACATTAAGAGTGGGTTGAAGCCATGCTTGGGGATAAAATGCCTGTATTCCTAGCATTTGTAAGGCTAAGGCAGTTTTAAAAGATTTTGATGGGCTCTTTTGGGTTTTCTAGAAATAGAATCATATCATCTGCAAATAGAAATTACCTGATTTTCTCCTTTCCAATTTACATTCCTTTTGTTTCTTTCTCTTGTGTGATTGTTCTGGCTAGTTTTCAGCACTCTATATAAAAACAAGAGTATTGACAGTGGACAACCTTGTCTCATTCCTGACTTTAGAGGAAAT
>RJWM01021730.1:0-34727 GCA_004363535.1 Dasyprocta punctata
ATCGTGTGGTGCCCTTGGAGAGCCACTGGGGTGGGAGGGGGTGGGGGGTCTCAGGGGCTACCAGCCTAAGTTCTCATTTCCTTATCCCTTTTCTCCCATAACTTTGGTGTGTCCATTGTGTTGTGTTCGTGGGGCAAGATGTGGGTTCCTGAAAGAGAATCAAGCTGGGACTGTGAATCCATTGAGTGTATGCAGAGTACACACACACACACACACACACACACACCACTGCACTCTCAGTCTTGTTAAGCAATTGGCAGTATTTGATTCTTCCTGTTATGTATACTTTTCTAGCGTACTTGCACAGGGTAATTGTCCCCTGCACAGTATTTCCATAGTTTGGACTTGTGTCACCTCATTTTGAGGTAACTGGCCTCAAAATCCAGTTTTAGCATTTATGTTGTTTTTAGTCTGCTATCATTTTGAATATTGGAGTCATGTGAGTTTTTGTACTCTCCTGAGAAAGAATCCATGTAGGTCAGCCTTTACAGGAAAAGAGGGCAATGTCATGTGGCTTCTGTAAGATGGTTGATGTTATTCTTTCCTTCTAACTGCTCTGAAAACATTTGATGAGGATACTAGGATTCCACTCAGAATTATCCCAGATGAATGACTTTGTATGGGCAGGTTTATTTCCCACCTCTTCCCCTTACTGCCGTTCTGAAAGCAGATCGGAGTTGCCCTGGAGTGTGAGAACTGGAGAGTGTATTGCGACTTTGATTTAGGAAGTGATCATGTGGAAGAAGTTGTTTGAGACCCAGAACTACAGGGCTTGTTAAGAGATTCTGCATTAGAGGAAACGTTGAATGAGAAGACATGTGTGACAAGCTCTCCATCCGTGAGAGCATCCCAAACTGAAGTATGGGCTGTGAAGTAGAGAAAGCTTCTTTCCTCTCTGTTCCTTCTGCTCCCTGAACTCCTGTCCCATTGTGGCTGTTGGAGATAGTCACTGGAGGTAAAGAGAATGTTGGCGTTTCATTCCACTTTCTTTCTTTTCCCCACCAAAACATGGGTTGAAATTTAAATTGGAAGGGTTGGCAGGATTCTTGAAGAAGCAAAATTGCTATCTCACCTCCAGAATGAACTTTAGTGGTAGCAGAAGAATTTTCTGCTTCTATCTAAGCTTGTCATCCTTAACTGTGAAAAGTAAACTAAACCAGAGGCAGCTGAGAGGTGGGTTACGGAGCAGTAAGGGTCAGATACATTCTCAGATAATCTTTGAGTTTCCAGAAATGATTGGTGAGAAGGATGATAGTGGTATTCTCTACCACTTCCAGTCTTGCCTTAGTCTCCCACTGGTTTTAGGTGAGGGAAACTGAAACCTCTGGTAAAGTCATGGTGGTGAGACAGAGAGAGATGTTTTTCTTTGGAGAGGGAGGCACGCTTTCTCAGTGAGAGAATGTGAACCCACAACCTTCCTCACAGTGGTAGAGTCTTAAAAGTCTTAGTCCTTGAGAAAGCCATCTTAAATTGAATTAGGATTGCAGGGAGACCCTGGAAACTCCCTGGAAATCTAGTGGCACTCTCCCAGAGCCCCAAATGGTGACCAAGAAATGCTGGCGTGGGACTCTATTGCTTACCTGGGGACCATCATGTCTGTCCTCCCAGGGCAGCAATATTCCCAGTTATTTCTCTCCTCTGCAGGCTGACAGACTAAGGATGCAGCTGGTGCTACTAAAGGTGTCTGGCACCTTTCCTGAGCCAGGCCATGAGGCCGCGTGGCCATGATGTGGGCCCCTCATGGCCTCAGCGGGAGCAGAGCAGCACAGTATTGGCCTCTGCCACAGACACAGCCACAAGCAGAGCAGTCCCTCAGGCACAGGGCCTGCCCCACCACCTGAGAAGCCCTCGGAGGGCGAAGGCTGGGCTCAGGCCCATCAGCAGGTGAAGCCAGTCTGCGAGGCGGGGGAGTACGCGGGCACGTTGTCAGCAGGGCTGCGTCCAGGCGTCCTGGGGGTCACGCTGCAGCCAGCCTGTTTGTTTTGCCACGGCACTTTATGTAGCTCTGGCACCACAGCTGTCATTGCAGGCCATAGCAACTCCTGTTGCCTGCTCTGTCCGCCAGACTTGTCCAGCAGTACCCTACTGTACCGCCGCTCCAACAATAGGCACAAGCCATACCAGCAGCTGGAGTCTTTGTGCTTATATTCAAGCCCATCAGAAAAAAGACCTTTTTTCCTTCCTCAGAAGAGGCTCCCTGTCAGTCTCACTGCCAGTAAAGCCACCTCTTCGACAGTCTTCCCCATGGCCCAGCCCATGGCGTCCTCATCTACAGAAGCATACCTCTCACTGGCAGCAGCTGGGGAAAACCCTTCAAGGACAAGCCTGGCCCCTGCCATCTCAGGGAAGATCACATCTCCACTGTCTTCCTCCTACAAGCCCAGGTTGAATAACAACTCCTTCATGCGGCCAAATAGCACTAAAGTGCCTTTCCCCCAGGCCACAGAGGGCCTAAAACCAGTATCCTCATCCAAGATTCAGCCTGTCTCCTGGCATCATTCAGGGGATACTGGAGACTGTGCACCCCAGCATGTTGATCATAAGGTGCCCAAAAGCACTGGGACTGTTCTAGATGATGCCACCGTCCATATTACCCCCTCTACCCCTAAGTCCCTCAACACATCCACCACCAGTGTTGCCTCTTCCCAATACAGCTGGAATAGCTTAGCGATCAGGGCAGAGCTGCACCCCTATGGCCTGAACGATAACTCCAATTCCCAGGCTCTGGCTAAAGAGGCTCGGTTCACTGAAGCTATGAGGACATTGTCTGCAAAGGGCTTTGAGAAGAAGCCACAGCAAGGCTACCTGCTTGAACAGTCTTGTTTTGTGAACCCTAACCTCCAGTGGAGCCTCCTCAACAGGAGCAGGCGGTGGAAGCCTCCTGTGGTAGGCCAGCAGTTTCCTCAGGAGGATGCTAGATCAGACAGGAAGATCTTCCCTGGAGCCTCAGACACTGTGGGGTTGGACAGTACAGTCTTCTGTACCAAAAGGATCAGCATTCACCTACTTGCCTCACATGCCAGTGGGCTGAATCCCAGCCCTGCCTGTGGGTCTGTAACTGACTCCCTACCAGTTGGAGAAGACAAAGGTCTCATTCCCCTTTCTCCCCTTCAGCCCCTTGACGTAGCTGAAGTGGCCACCTGCTTCTCTTCCATCCATCTAGGCCAGCCTGGGAAGGAGGAGCCGAAGGAAGCCAGGGAGCTGGACTCACCTGTTGTTGGGTAAGTTGGAGAACATTTCTGGTTCATGTAGAGAAGTACAATGGATGCACCATAATCCAGTGACACTGGCCCCTTTCTTCTGAAGGTGGGTTTTATTTTTCAGATGTCTTTGAAGTTTTGGTTGTCACTTATGGGCAAGGATTGGGACACTATAGCTTGCAGGGCAATTCTTACTGGTTGCCTGCTTTTACAAATAAACTTTCATTGGCATGCAGCCTTGCCTATTTATTTACTAGTGATTGTGGTTGCTTTCTTGTAAGAATGGTAGGGTTGAATAGTAGTGACAGACTGGAAATGTTTACTGTCTGGTCCTTTATAGAAAGAGTTTGTTAACCCATTTTGGGTCTTAACCAGGAGAATAAGAATTCCAGATATCAGTTGGGGTCAAATTGGGGATTTGTGACCAGATCATTCCTAATACGACAGCCATCTAGAGTTGGGGCATAGTCACGGTGGGTTTCTTCCCTTGTGCCTTGTTACTATTCTGGAACTTCGGTCTTCTGAGTTCTTAGCAGGTAGCCAAGAGACATTTGAAGTCAGCTGCCAGACACTCACTGCCCAGGTTTTGTGTGCAGCGTTCTGTGCTTTTGTACTATGAGGCATTTTTAAAGTTGGAAAGTACATTGCTTCCATGTGGATGTGGGATGTGAGGAACTATGGTGAGATGTGAACTTGGATGGTGAGAGGAATGAGTTTTGAGTCCAGGGAAGAGAAATCAACCAGATTGCTGACAGGAAACAGACAAATACTGGGACGTGATGTAGGAATGAGGCTCTTAACTGTGACTTCTCTCATGGTGTGGGCTGGGCTGGGGTCCTGATTCTTTCTTTTAGTTCAGCTACTGACCTCCAACCGAACCAGGCAGAGGCTGAAGATACAGAAGAACTAGTGGATGGTGTGGAAGACTGCTCCAGCCATGATGAGAATGAAGAGGGTGAGTAGGGAACCCTGTCACCTCTGACTGTTGTCACCGTCTGTTATAGAAGAAGGCTAACAATGTCTGCTGGGTTTGGCTCACATTATCACCCATGCGAATCGATTCCTCTGGGGCCCTCCGGAGGGAACCAGGGGAGTTGGATCTTTGGTCTTCCTGACCCACCGGTCTTGGTTGAGCTCGAGGAAGGGAGTGCAAGGTAGCTTGGGGGGCACTTGTAGCTTCCCAAGAAGAGCCGAGTCCAGAGTGTTGAGGAAAGCTGCATAGGCTTGGTGAGTGTGTGGTGGCTTCTTCCAGACTGGCTTTCTCTGTGCTTCCTCCTCCAGGGGACTCAGAGTGCTCCTCAAGTGCCGTCTCCCCCGGTGAGTCAGTGACTGAGATCTCTCGGTGAGTGTCAATTGTGTGGATTCCTAGTAGACGCTCATTTTGTCATTTCAGGACTATGAAGAGATAACCATACTGGCCCTGAGAACCCTAACTCATTTTCACCAAACTTTTATGGTGGTCACTTTAACCTTTGAACAGGGGACCGAACACATACTGATCAGTTGGGCTTAAAAATAGCACTGTACTTTTTGAGTTGATTTTGAGGTGCCAAGAAATTGTTCAACTAGAAAAATAATTTCAAGAAGTGTTTAAAAAAATGAATAACCAATTAATGAAGAAATGTAACGTTTGAGACAATTTCTTAAATCATTTAGGTCACCAACATGAAGGTTATTGTCACCTGTACCATCAAATGCGTCCTATTTTGACAAATACTTCCAAGATAGGAGCTTTTAGCCCCTTATTAGTCCCATTATTTAAATACAGGATGACCAAAATTTGCATGCTTTTTTCATTGATTTTTATAAGGTAATACAACTGGAAATACAAAAATGACAATTTTGTCAAATTTATTCAAGTTCTTTCTGTGAATGATATATTTTAAAACATTCAATACATAATGCCACATTACAGTCTGGACAGTAGTATCTGATCTCTTTCTGAATTGTTTTTTGCATTATTGTCTTTCTTTGAAAAGCATGCATTACACTGTTGTGTTGGCCTTTCGTTTTTTTTTCTGTGGGTGGTATAATTTCAATAAAATGTCTCCCCACTAAACCTAATGGTGAAGGTGTCAATGTGGGCATCCTGATTGGCATTTCATTGTGTCCTATTTTTCATTTATTTGGTCAATTAGACCTAATTCAAATTGTGAATGACTTTTTGAATCCCCTTGTTTTGAATAAATGACAAATAAGTTCCATATTTTTTGGTCTAGAAGGTACATAAATATTTTATAACTTATTGATTATAGAATAGTTTATTAGATGTTTGTCAACTCATACTACCTACAGAATTATTATAATCATTGACTACTATTGGAATTTCTTTTGCTTTGTTTCTTTTCATTTCGTCTTTTTGAGACAGGGTCTTACTGTATAGTTCAGGCTGGCCTCGAACTCACTGTAGCCCACGCAGGCCTCACATTTGTGGCAAACCTCCTCAGCCTCCTGAGTGCGAGTGCTGGAATTACAGGCGTGTGCCACCACCTCTGCTCACTTCTTCTTTCCAGTTCTGTCAGTTCTGTATTATGAATCGTTGACAATGAGATGTCTGTTTTGTCTTTCCGTTTCATAGCACAGACTTTTTCCTCTCTCAGACACTAACTTTTCTCCCTTTTTCAGTGGTTTCTTTTGCAGATCTTTTGATACTTCCTTCCTGTTCAGTCTCATTGTTCCAAATTTGTCCATTTTGTACTGTAACAGAATTATCATTGAGTTCTGGAGAAGTATAAAAATTATTTATAATGTACTAACAGTAAGATTTTATAGATTGTAGCACAGAATTTAGGTTATTTTTTACAAATAAAATAAATATGAATTAGTAAAAAAAAACTTATTATTAGATTTCACTAGAAACACATATCAAAAGTGAATAGATCCTAAATAAAAAAGTATGCAAAAAATAGTCAATAAAAAACATAGACATACAAGTGTATCTTGTGTAAACAATCAGCTGGTTAAAATGATACTTCCAGGGACACTCGGGATCACCATTACATAAACAGCGCTGGCTGACTGACACTCAGGGTAAACTGCTAAGTGGTTAAAATGCTCTTAGGCTCCCTTCTGAAGTTAGTTTTATGTGGGGAAGTAAGATTGATGTTAACCTAGTCAGGCATCATGGCACGGGCCTGTAATCCAGAACTCAGGAGGCTGAGGCAGGAGGACTGCTATGAGTTTGAGGCCAACCCAGGCTAGACAGTGAGACCATGTCTCGAAACAAAGAGATTGATATTAACATTAGCATCTTAGTGATAAAAAATTGGATTGAAGGTGGGTGTGGTTGCATATGCCTTTAATCTTGTCTGCTGGGAAGGCTGAGACAGAAGAGTTGAAAGGCTAGCCTGGGAAACTTAACATGACCCCATCTCAAAAAAAGAAAAAGTTTAAAAAAATGCTGGGAGATATAGCTCAGCACTCTTTGGGTTTAGTTCTCAGTATCAGAAGACAAAAAATAGAAAGAAAGAAATTAAATTTAAATTTATGTAAAATTCTCTAGCTTTCATTCAGATTATTTTACCAAGTGCCTTTGGTGGAGTCTGAGTGATGGTATCCTTAACTAAGGAACCCAGTAAGGTGGTCTCTTACCGTCAGTCCTTTTGTGGAACAAATAGTTGTAGGTTCCTTCATAGCTGAGTTGGGAAGTCAGGAGAGGAAGGAAGGCATTACCGCTGACGGCATGTCATGTCTTGTGAATGAGTTTCAGAACTTGCTAAATGATCATTTATTTTTATTTATTTATTTTTGTCTTTTTTGAGACAAAGATTCACTATGCAGTTCAGGCCAGCCTTGAGCTCACTTTGTAGCCCAGGCTGCCTTGAACTCACAGGCATCCTTCTGCCTCAGCCTCCCAAATGCTGGGATTACAGGTGTGTGCTGCCATGCCCAGCTCATTAAATGATCACTTAAACCACCTTTAAAAAAAAAAAACACCTTTAACATTTCCCAAAATAATCTCTTTTGTTTCCCTTATTACTTCTAGCCTTGCCTCAGAATTGAGGCTTTCTTTTCATTAATTGTGTTTTTGCGAAGTATTAAAAAGAACCCCCCTGCCACCCATGGTGGCACACACCTGTAATCCCAGTACTTAGGAGGCTGAGGGAGGAGGACTGGAGTGAGTTTAAGGCCAGCCTGCACTATATAGCAAGACCCTGTCTCAAAAGTAAATAGATAAATAACCCCCCACAAAGTACTAAATAATAAAGTGTTTCTTTTTAATAATTTCTTCTGAAAAATACAAGAGAAACACAAGGAGAGCAAATTGAGGTTTTGTTTTAGTGAGAAATCTATTCTGATTTTTTATTAAAATCTAGCCACATGTCAAGGTTTGCTCAGCATCCAGACTCCGGTTGCTTGTCTTTGATGAAACTGGGAGGAAAAGATCTTTTCATGCCTTGGTTAGAATGGATGAAGCTGGCTGCATCTCCGCGAATGCGATGGTGTGGCAGCAGCTAGCCAACTTGCAGACCCAAGGCAACAAGGCGGAGGCAGAGATAGACGGAAAGTGGGAGACTTAGAGTTGGAACTTTCTATGAAGATGGGCAGAAACTGTTTTGTGGGGACCAAGTTAGGTGTATGAATTGTCACTTTATGCTTAACCCATCCTGCTTTCAGAAAAGCAGATTTTCTGGTTGTAGATATTGGATGTTGCTCCATTTTCCATAAGAGAGACGTTGCACATCTGTGATTTGGAGTCCCACCTTTTCTGTGTTTATCTGTGGCCCTGCAATCGTATAGCTGCACAGCCCTTTATCTACCCTTTCTGATGTAGAAGCCTAGTATCATAGTCTGGGGATGTAGTTCAGTGGTAGAGAATTTGCCTAGGATGTGGCAGGCCCTGGATTCCATTCCCTGTAACACCAAAACAAACAAACAAAAAATGGCATGGTGACACACACCTGTATCTCAGCGCTCTGGGAGGCTGAGACAGGAGAATTGCAAGTTCAAGCCCGGTTTGGGCAATTTAGCAGCTTGGTTGAGACCCTATCTCAAAAATAAATTAAATAAATAAATAAATAAATAAAATAAAAACGACTGGAGATATACCTCAGATGTAACCTTGGGTTCAGTCTCCAGTATTAAAAAAACAAACAACAACAACAAAAAAACCCACAAAAAACAAGAAACCAAAAATTCACGAAAGGGATCAGGTGTGGTGGTGCATGCCTATAATCCTAGCACTTGGGAGGCTGAGGCAGGAAAATGGCTGTGAGTTTGAGGCCAGTTTGGGCTCCATAGGGAGTTCAAAGCCATCCTGAAATACATAGCAAGACCCTATCTCAAAGAAGAAACAAACAAACAATATTCAAAAGTTGTGAATTTTGCTCATTTATTAACTCCTACAAATTGTACACACCTTTCTATCAATATGAGTCTTAAAACATGGTTTTCAAGAAGGTGGAGATGGATGAATTCCAAACCACTTTGTGTTTTATTTTATTTATGTGTTTTTTATTTACAAAGAATCTACGTAAAACTCAATAGAACAGACAAGCAGGTTTAGCAAGGTCATGGTACAAGGTCACAAAGCCATATACAGAAGTCTAGTGTTGGCCTATATACAAGCAATACACAATTCAAAAGTAAAATTGTAAAGGTACAAGTTACAACATCACAAAAAAGCTTAAAGTAACATTACTGTATACATCTACCAAAATACATTCATTATCTGTATCCTAAATAAGTGGAGAGAGACTGTGTATGTGAATTGGACAAATATCAAAACATTTATTCTCCCTAAACTTATCTATATATTCACCTTAATATCTATAAAAATCTCAGAATTCTTTTTTTTTTCCACTTTGTATTTTAAAGATGACTCAAGTCAGAAATACTTTTGGATTGCTATAATCTTATCTTTTTTTCCCTATATTTCCCATTTTTTCCTATGATTATTTTTTTGGTGGGGAGTTGGGACCATGCCTGGCTATTTTTCCCTGTTACTGGAAGGTTTATATATTTTATTGAAATAGTGTTTCTAAGTGACAAATGCACACTGTGTGGGTATGTTTTACTGGTGATTGAACCAAGGGTCTTCACACTGGGTTGTATACCCATCCTCATGTTAATTAAGTAAGATAGGGTCTTGTTAAATTGGTACATTGCCCAGGGGTATGGCTCAAACTGGCAGTCTTTGAGCCTTAGCCTCACAGAATGCTGGGATTACAGGCATGTGCCACCACACCTGGCAAAAGATTTTATGCTTTTTTGTTTATAGAAAATTGTGCAATTAAAGATGATTAAAAACACCAGTTTTCCTCTACCCAGCATTCCATTTTATTTTATTTTAAAAATTTTTTTCAAGATGGAGTCTTGTTATGTTACCTGGGCAGGCCCTAACTTCCTGAGTTCAGGTGATCTTTCTGCCTCCCAGAAACAGTTCTATTGCATTTCCTGCTGCTGTGTTCTTTTTCTGGAAGTATGTAATGTTATAGAAGTCGTCAAGTACAATGAAAAACTTGAGGGCCAGAGAAGTAGAGAGGGCCAGAGAAGTAGAGAAAGTGTTCTAAAGTTATATGTTATATCCTTGCTAGACTGCAAGCCAGGTTTCATGAGAATGAGTCCAGTACTCTTGAGAGTTAGCTAACAGGACTGTCTGCCTTTTCTTTTGTTAATTAACTTTTGATTTGAAGATAATTGTAGACTCGTGCAGTTGTAGGAAGTAACACAGAAAAGCTGGGGATATAGCTCAGTGAACTTACCTTGTACACTCAAGATCCTGGCTTTTAATCCCTGGCATCACCAAATGGGAGGGAGGGAGAGAGAGAGAGGGAGAGAAAACAGATTCCCCTGTATTTTCTACATAGTTTCCCTTAATATTAACATATTATAGAACTATAGTACAGTGTGGTATGAATGTTATGTGTTAGTAAAGGATATTAACATAGATGCATCTCAAGACACAGAACATTTCCTTCCCTGTAAGATTCCCGTCTTACGCCTTTATAGCCACTCCTACTTCTGTTCCCCTGTCCTTCCCTTAACCTCCTGGCAACTGTTCTACATTTCTGTAATTTTGCCATTTCAAGATTGATATACAGTGGAATAACAGTGTATAACCTTTTGTGATTGGCTTTTTTCTTTTTTTTGTTCAGCATATTCTGTAGAGATTGATCCAGGTTACTGTGTTTATTAATACTGTATTCTTTTACGTTCCTAAGTAGTATTCTATGGTCTAGATGTACCACAGTTTGTTTACTCATTCACCTGTTGAAGGGTATTTGGGTTATTTCCAGCTTTTGGGTACTATAAATAAAGCAGATGTAAGTAACCCTTTACATGTGAACAAGTCTTGATCACTGAGATAAATGCTGAAGAGTACAGTTGCAGGTCATATGATAATTGTTTGTTTAGTTTTTAGGAACTGTCAGAACTGGTTCTGAGAGTGACTGTCCTTTTATATTCCGATTGTGTCTTTATTCTTATATCTTGACTTATTCCCCTTGACTTTCAACAATCTTAAATTCTGATACTCAGTAAATTGGTAGCCTTTGAAAAAATTTGGGGAAATGAAAAATAGGATTCAATTGCAATAATTGAATTGGTTTTTTTGTTTTTGTTTTTGTTTTGTACCAGGGATCGAACTCACAATCTCATGCTTACCAGGCTAGTGCTTGAACCACTGAGCTAAATCCCCGGCCAAAAATTGAAATTATTTAACTGGGAATTAGTATTTAATTTGATCCAATAAGATCCATTAAAGATCCCAAAGACTGAGGCAGGAGAATCATTGCAAGTTTGAGACCAACCTGGGCTACAAAGTGAGCCCAAGGCCTGCCTGAACTGCATAGTGAGACTCTGTCTCAAAAAAACAAAAAAAACAACAACAACAAAAAAAAAGATCCCAGAGATTTGAAGCACTGAAGTGTTTTATTTGTCCTATTTCTGCTATACTAAAAATAACAACAGCAGATAGTGACTTATTTTTGTTGTTGTTGCTGTTGTTGCTGGGATTGAATCCAGAGCCTTCCAGCCCAAGGAAACATTTATACCCTGAATAACCGTCATAATGAGTTTTTATAAACTAAAATTAATCTCATAATATTTGTGAATTATATTCTTCGATTTTCAGTGCTATCTGAGGATTTGTATGTGTAGGTGTTGAAGTGTTCCCTGTCATTGATGCTCCTTATGATAGCCTTGGCTGAGTATTGTGGGAACAATAGTTGACAGCACACAGCCCACTGGCCCTGAGTCCTGGCACAGCTGCTCAGGAGATCCTGACTGTGTTGCCACTCCATGGCGTGAGAAGCCTGTGTTAAAAGTCCCAAAATGAGAAGGCGCAGCCAGGCGTGGTGGTGCACGCCTTTAATCCTAGCACTTGGGGGGCTGAGGTAGGAGGAGCATTGTGAGTTCGAGACCAGCTTGGGCTACAACACGAGCAAGGCCGGCCTGAACTAGAGAGTGCGACCCTGTCTCAAAAAAAATAGGCTGGCAGTTTGGCTCAGTGGCTTGAGAGCCTGCCGGGCAGGCATGAGGTTGTGAGTTTGAGCCCCAGTACTGTGAAAAAAAAAAAAGAGAGAGAGAAGACATGAATCACCCACACGTCTTTGCACCAACCTGCATACACATGAGTTAGAAGTATTATTCTTTCTTTCTGTTGCTTTTCCCCTTTTTAAAAATGTCCATATCTCTTCTTAAATCTTTCTGCTCATATTTAGTTATCTATTTCATCTTTTTCTGTCCTCTATTTTTTGTCTTATCGTAGCAGTGTCCACCCAAACTCATGTTTCTCTTACAGAATTTCTCTTCCGGGGACTTCTCCAGCCTGTGACTTCTCACAGGAAATTTTGGAGATGTATTATTGAAGTATCATAGGACCTCATCTCTAGGTGATGTTCATACAGGTGGCTGTATGTAGGTTAGCTATAGCATCTTATGAATTCACATTTGCAAAAGCAATTTTTGAGCACTTGTCTTTTTGGAATCATTCTATATCATAAGACAGCACCTCAGGGCTGTTGCATTCCCTCTCTCTGCCACATGTTTGTTTTTCATCTTAGGAGCTGCGTGGAGATTCTGACCAAATCCCTTTCCAATCCTGAGAAAGTTATCCGACCAGCCCTCATCTATAGTCTCTTCCCCAATGTTCCCCCTACCATCTATTTTGGTACTCGAGATGAGAGAGGTAAATGTGGCCAAGTGACAAAACCTAGGAGAGGCCCCAGGAGAAAGAGGCTATGAAGTTGGGAGGAGGTGGTGATGGGGTGGGCAGGGCTTCCAGAATGACTGTTCTGATGGTCACCTCACTGCCTAGTTCCCACCTAGTTATAGATGCAATATGGGGACTTTTCCTTGGCTGTCCATTAGCTTTCCCTTTTCAGCTTCATAATTGTAGCCTTAGCTTATGCCCGCTAACCTTGTTTCTTTCCCATTTCAATCTCCCCTTTCTTTGCTCTCATTCCTGCACTGCCCCTTCTTCCCCAGAGTGTGCTCCTCTGAAACCCTGATCTGGAGCAGTTTTTAGTGCCTTACCTACTCAGGGAAGGATGGGCACCATTGTCGTCTTTCCTTCCCTTCACTGTGATTCTCCTGCCCTCCACCCTGTCACCTCCCATTCCCTGCCTTTCCCCCAGTGGAGAAACTTCCCTGGGAGCAGAGGAAGCTGCTCCGGTGGAAGATGAGCACAGTGACTCCCAACATTGTCAAGCAGACCATTGGACGGTCCCACTTCAAAATCAGCAAGAGTGAGTCACTTGCCTAACTGTGAGCTGTTATCTGGCCCACCAGCTGGGCTTTGGGTAGGAGGCGCGCCCTAATCCCCTGCTGTATGGATGCTTCTGGGGACCCTGTCTCGGTTTCTAACCACATAGCTCTGACAGCTCTCTGGGCTGACCCTGTTGCTCAAAATCGAGAGACAGAAGGCCATTGTTCTGTCCCTGGCTTTGGGCCTCATGTAGGGCAGCTCCATGGTAACTGTTTCAAACCAAGCCAGAGAGCTGTGCCCAGAACCAGTGATAATTCTGGGTCCTATGGGACTCTGTGTCCCAGGAACTGAGCTACTAGCAGGCTGACTCCCTGATTACTTTCTATAGGAAATGATGACTGGCTGGGCTGCTGGGGTCATCACATGAAGTCATCTAGTTTCCGATCCATTCGAGAGCATCAGAAGGTAGGGGTCTTGTCTGAGGAGCCCATTCTCTTGGACTTTGAACTTGGCCAGGAAGAGGGTAGGATCGGGGCAGTGGGGGCAGGTGTGGAAGAAGAAGGTGATTTCTTCTCCCAGAGAAGCGAGCAGGGTTTGTAGAGGAGAAAGTCTAGGAGGAAGAACAGTATCAGATCCTAGCAGACTATGCACACCTCCAGTTCTGCTATAGTGTCTTGGGCAGTTGCTGCCTCTCGGGGACTCTGTCCTCTAATACTTCACGAGAGGCATTGACTGTTTTCAGTTGATTGTTTCCCCTCTAGCCACTGGGCATTACTACTGTTCCCTCGAGGTAAGTGTGTATATTGAGGACATCTTGGAACAAATGAGTGTCTGGTCCTCACATGTAATAAAAGCCAGATGCTTTCCTATCCTTGTCCCCTGGGCGATGTGGAAGAAGACTTAACAGCTTCTTTGCACTCAAGGTGAATACACTTATGTCTGTCTTCAGCCCTGTTTTGCTTTGTGTTTTAATCATCTTTTGCTGAGTGCTCAGCAGTTGGACACATAAGGACCATAGATGGTGACAGTAAGATAGAATAGGGGCGTGGGCTGTTGCTAAGAAAGGTGGGATGCAAGTGGGGCTTGTCTTTCTCTGGTCTCACCTCCACCTTCCCCTGCTCTGACCCTTTGTCTCCTCTCCTATAGTTAAACCACTTCCCAGGCTCATTCCAGATTGGGAGGAAGGACCGGCTGTGGCGGAACCTGTCTCGAATGCAGAGCCGCTTTGGCAAGAAGGAGTTCAGTTTCTTCCCCCAGTCCTTTATCCTGCCCCAAGATGCCAAGCTCCTGCGCAAGACTTGGGAGAGCAGCCGCCGCCAGAAGTGGATTGTGAAGCCAGTGAGTGGGTCACGTCGGGTAGCAGATGATGGTCTGAGAACGGGAACAACAGAATATTGGGCCCAGAGCAAATCTTATCTCCTTTCTACTCACCTTGTAGCCGGCATCAGCCCGAGGCATTGGCATCCAGGTCATTCACAAGTGGAGTCAGCTCCCCAAGCACAGGCCCCTCCTGGTGCAGAGGTGAGCCTGTCTCTAGCTCATGTCTCTAGCTCATGTCTCTCTCCCCATCTTCCCATCCTGCTGGCCTCCGGGGTCCCCTCTTACAGCATTCCTCTGCCTCTCGTCCTCCCAGCCAAAGAGCTTCTTTAGTCAACTAAGAGGCATGGGGGTTTTCAGGTAATGGTTTAGGGTCTTTATCTTAAGGACTGTTAATTGACTTCTGCTGTGGCCATTACTCCTGGGACCCCATGTCATCTGATGCAAAGCTGGCCTTTCCTCTCTGTAGGTATCTACACAAACCCTACCTCATCAGTGGCAGCAAGTTTGATCTGCGGATCTATGTTTACGTCACTTCCTATGATCCTCTGCGGATTTACCTCTTTTCAGATGGACTTGTCCGCTTCGCCAGTTGCAAGTATGTGATAGTAACGAGGTGTCATCTTGACAGTTTGGGTGTTCATTTTCCTCAGAGGGAAAGCAGAGGGCTCTAAACAGAAAAATAAATGTTCTGGTGGTTTTTGTTAGCAAGGGAGATGGTTGCAGGGAATAGGAAATAAGGATGTTCTCTGCTTCACCAAATCTGCCGGACTGAGGTGGGACACAAGATAAGGGCTTACTCGTGGTTTTGTAGACCCTTGCCAACAGATGCACTTCTGAGGCCTTGTGCATCTGAAAAGTTGGGTGCACTCCTCATTGCCTCCCGAGGAGTTAGGGAAATGTTTGCCATTCTTCTTCTGCTCTCTCATCATCTTTCCTCTTCTCGCTTCCAGGTATTCCCCTTCTATGAAGAGTCTTGGCAACAAGTTCATGCACCTGACCAACTACAGTATCAACAAAAAGAATACCGAGTACCAAGCCAACGCAGACGAGACAGCCTGCCAGGGCCACAAATGGTACTGAGGACAGTGTCCCAGCGATTGAAGCATTACTTTGGGCTTTGGTTTTGGAGGTTCAGAGACATAGTGGTAGAGGATTAAACATCACACCCGAAGATTACTTGTCAATCCACAGTTGGTCTGTTTTGTTCTCAGTTCATCTCAGTTAATTCAAAATGTCAAAGGAAGAGATATGAAGAAAATACCTTTAAGCCTCTTATTCCTTATTCTTCCTCTTTTCTCATCACTTGTTTCTAGAATATAATGCCAAATTTGCTCCATGGTTCTCCCCCTGCAGGGCACTGAAGGCTTTGTGGAAATACCTGAGCCAGAAGGGAATCAATAGCGACATCATCTGGGAGAAGATAAAGGATGTTGTTGTTAAAACTATCATCTCGTGAGTCCCACTGCCATGCTGGGTGGGGGAGTCTGCCGCTGAATCTACTCTATTGGTCTCCTGCTGCTGTGCCATAGGCTTTGGATCATGTTATGGTTCAGTTTTGAGGACAGAATAGGAAGGAGTAGATGGAATTAAATTCTGCTCATTTCCTGAACTTCATTGCAGAACTGGCCCCATATGAGACACATTTCTTTCTGAACCACTTTTCCCAGGTTGCTTCTACCTGTCTCTCTGAGGCACCCCATGGGCAGGGCAGCTCTGAGTAGGACTGTGAGAGAGCTGGGCTGCATACATTCTTGTCCCTGTGACCAGGTCAGAGCCCTACGTGACCAACTTGCTCAAGATGTATGTCCGGCGGCCCTACAGCTGCCATGAGCTCTTCGGTTTTGATATCATGCTGGATGAGAACCTCAAGCCCTGGGTCCTAGAAGTCAACATTTCCCCCAGGTAGGTAGTAGTTTCAGAGCAGAATTCTTCCTGTTTCCTCAGGATCCCATTGCCTCTCTAGTTTTGTTGATCTTTTCTTCACTAAAATTTGTGTTTTCATGGTCTTCATTTGCTCATTCCCTCATTCTTTGCCATTACTTCAAATTTTTTGGAAATGGTGAGAGCTTGTTAAAAGTTACTCTTTTCACGTTGGTCCCTGTTGCATGCTTTTCCCTGGCAAACCAAGGTCATGAGCAGGTTTGCCAACCTGAGTAAGGTTATTCTCTGTCTTTGGTACAAGAGGCTCTCTCGTTTGGTTCGTGGAGCCCTTTACATTCTAGGGGAGCCAGGGAGTGAAGGGAGGCAGTCCTGGCTTGGACAAAGGACCATAAACTACTTTGGAGCTGCTTTGACCGAGCTTTGCATCTACTCCCTGAAGCCTCCACTCCAGCTCTCCCCTGGACATCAGTATCAAAGGCCAGATGATCCGTGACCTTCTGAATCTGGCAGGGTTTGTTCTGCCCAACGCAGAGGACATCACTTCCAGCCCCAGCACCTCCAGCAGCTCCCTTACCAGGTCAGCTCCTTGCCTGCTGACTTCTCTGCTTGGTCTCCCTTGCACTCACTCTGGATCTGCTGTCCATGCACATGCCAGTGCCCCAGCAGCACCCCTGAAAGCAAGTTTGGCTCTTTTCCTCCCTTGCTCAGGAATTTCCATGGGTCTGGGGCCCAGATTTAAACTCCTTTTGTGGGCATTTGACAAGGAGTCTGCCTCCCTTTCCTGAGTGCCTCTTCCTCTGCTTCTCTTCCTGGCTGCTATGCAGACAGACCAGGTCACTCACAGAAGCAAGGTTGGCAGGGTCCTTAAGGGCCAGTTAGTTCAGTCTGCTCTCTGCCAAGTTCATTGCTCCTTGCTGTTCCCCAACAGTGTTCTTCCCTCTGCTTCTGGTGTTTCTTCCTTCTGAAATGGCCCTCACCCAGACCTCCTGTCCTCAGAGCCTGGCTTCAGACCGTGTCTTCATGACACCAGCTCAGAATGGGCTTTTCCCTCCATACCCTAAACACTTGGGAGCCCTCTCAAGAAGAGTGGTTAAATCCACCTGTGATGTGTAGGGAACCGACGCTGTAGGGTTAATGCTAGCAGAGCAGTTTACAGGTGAGGAAACCAATGATCCATGGTGTTAAGTAACTCATCCAGCATCGTTTAGCTAGAGAGTGGAACTGAAATTCTGATTTGTCTGGTAACAAAACTTATTTTCCCTCCTATATACCTTGTGAACTCATGTTTGGCTCTGTCCTGTCATCATGTGAGTTATTCTACCTGCTGCACCATCAGCGCTGCAGAGGCAGGGGCTGCTTTTCTGTCACGTCTGTATCTCTCAGCTGATTGTAGTAACAGATGATGAAACTGAGATACAGGAGATTGTTACTGGCCCAGGGTCATCCATAGATAGTAGAGCAGAGCTGAGCTGAGGGTGTAGTGAGTGTTCACTAAATTAAACTAAACCAAGTCTGATTTTTTTTTTTTTGGGTCAAATTCAGAAGAGGGGGGGCCTCCTCCTCTTATGTGATATCAGGGTTGGTTGACCCTCAGACAGGCTTCCTGGGTGGAGTGCATTTCAGTGCATTCCGTTCAAGTGCTAAACATCTTGCAGATGTCTTCATCTTCTCTAGAGATGGGCGTCTTCTCGGGCCGGACCCTCTCTCTCTCTTTCCTCAGGATGCAAAGCTGCTGACTCTATACTTTGCTTTCCACGTCTCACCTGTGATTACCCCCTAACCCCCACCTTAGCTCTCCCAGGGACAAATGTCGGATGGCTCCCGAGTATTTCACTGCACAGAAGATGAAGAAAGCCTATTACCTGACCCAGAAAATTCCTGACCAGGTAAGAAATGGATCTTTTCCCTAGCAAAAAGCTTCTGAGTGCAACCATTTGGAACCCTAGGGCTTTAGAGCAGGGTTTATTTTTTGGCATGTGCCTAATCCTGGGAGAGAATTGATGCTCTTTATCACATTTTCAAGAGGCACTGCGCTTAGCACAGTGCTGCAGTGGCCCTCTGTTGTCAGACCTGTAGGCCTTTACTCCTCAGGGTTTTTTCCCTGAGAGGTGCAGGGTGACTCTAAGAGGCTTGGCCTCAGAAGCTGATATGGGAGCCAGATGTAAGAGTGGCAGGCAGCCAAGTATGGTGCTTGCATGCCTGTAATCTCAGCACTCTGGGAGGCTGAGGCAAGAGGATCTTAAATTTGAGCCCGGCTTACTGATACTTTGTCTCAGAATTAAAAAAAAAAAAAAAAAAGTTATCTTAAAGGCCAGGGATATGATGCCCAGTGCAGAGGCCCTAGGTTCAGTCCTCAGGAAGAAGGGTGGTGGCAGGCAAAGGCTGGTGCCAAATCTAAGTAAGTAGACCCTGACCTTGATGCTGTCCAGACCACTTAACCTTAGAGCCTCTAGGATGCCCCTAACCACAGCCAAGAGCTAAGCTCAGTGGACTTAGGAGCAGACGGTGTACACAGCTGGCCCACCAGGGCTATCAGTGGTCCCGTGAGAATCCCGGAGCCCTGGGACCCAGGGCTGTGCTCCCTGTCTTCCAGTTTCTTGATTATCTGCCTCTGTCATGTCTGCTTCTTCCCTGTTGCTCGGCCCACAGGACTTCTATGCCTCTGTGCTGGATGTCCTGACACCAGATGACGTGCGGATTCTGGTCGAGATGGAGGATGAGTTTTCTCGTCGTGGTCAATTTGAAAGAATTTTTCCGTCTCGAATCTCTTCTCGCTATCTCCGCTTTTTTGAGCAGCCACGATATTTCAACATTTTGACCACCCAGTGGGAACAGAAGTACCATAGCAACAAGCTCAAAGGTAGTGTGCTGTCCCTGCTTGCAGGAGGCTATATTTAGTGAGAGATTAAATCCCATTAACCTAAGGAATGAAGGAAAATGGGCCAGTTGGTTCCTCCCTGTTAAGTCCTAACCACTGCTCATCTTGTCCTAGGAGTGGATCTGCTTCGGAGTTGGTGCTACAAAGGGTTCCACACAGGGGTCGTCTGTGACTCTGCTCCACTGGTGAGTGACGCCGGTGCAGGGCTTGGCCCCTTCCCAGCCCTCCCTCCTTTGTCTTAAGACTACAGTGTGGCCTGGGTAGTGGGCGCAGAGCCTCTGACATCTGTTTCTTGACCCTTTCCTATTGAGGCAATGATTGCTGCCAGAATTGTCTGGGTACCTTTCTTTCAAGGATCGAAAAGCAGGGCTGAGGAGATAGTTCAGCAGCACAGTGCCTGCCTGGCAAGCGTGAGGCCAAGAGTTTGATTCCTGATACCATTAAAAAAAAAATTTTTTTTTTTTTTTTTTTTTGGTTTTAGTTTTAAAGTGCTCTGTTGTGCTCAACTTCCTGATTCAGGAGAGAACGAAGACTTTTACGCCTCTGGGTCTTGCCTTATGAATTGGGAAGGGAAGAGTCCCTTGATCGTTCAGAGCTGAAAAGAGTCCCAGACCCCAAACACTCCTGCCTGACCTCTGCATGGCCCTTTTGTCTCATCACTTCCTTTGTTTTTAGTGGTCTCTGCCAACATCACTTCTGACTGCCCCAAAGAATGACGAGATGCTCAATGCCTTCAGCAAGCTGGACACTGGCAAGCTGGGGTGAGTGCTGCTTGGACAAGGCAAGGGCTGTTGCCTGTGGGGCATTTTCTTTCTGTCTTCCCAGACTGTGACAACAAAATGAGCATTCTCCAGCAGGGGTTAGGAGGAGCACCAGAGCATGCGGCCACCGTAGCCTCTCTCTGGTGGCTGTTGGTGAAGCTGAGCTGGAACACAGAATCTACTGAAGCTGCCGCTTTGAGCCGTACCCATTTACTGTAGGGAGTTTTTGGGCTCCTTTCTTACACCATATTCACACTTGCACTGAAGCTGCAAGCCTTAAAGTCAATGTACTTACTGGGTACTAACATATCCATATAACTACAGCCTACAGCACCATGGTGTTATGAATTCATGCCCCAGACTTTGAAGGCAAATGACAGGTTAGTCTCAGCTATGCAGGGTCTAAGCCATCTTTCCCACCTGTTCCCTTTGGAAAGCTCAGCTCCCCCGAAAGGAACCTAGTGCACTCTGAAGAAGGGGCCACAGCCAACTTCAAGAAGACTTAAGCTGGCCTCTCTCCTTCCCCTTCCCCCAGGAAACCCACTTCCTCAAAGGACAGCGAGGACACCAGCAAAGAATCTGTCGTCTCCACACAGACGTTACCTGTGATCAAGTACACTGGGAAGACTGTGAGTCTTTCGACTCCTTCCTAGCTGCTGTGAGCCCGTGACTGGCTGCCACCACACGGCCTGCCCAGGAGCACCAGCACCAGCTACCTCATGGGAACCGCCTGCGGACCAGCCTGAACCCCTGCCTCTCCCCCTTGCCCTCATCAGAGTATTTTTGAAGTGGTTGTATTGCGGAGATGGGCATTTGGAGGGCTGGAGGGCTGGGGCGATGGGGAGCAGGTGAAGAAGGCTCACTCTCCTCTGTCACCCGCTGCCTGGCTGTGCACCTCAAATCTCAGTAGAGAATCCGGTAATGGCCAAGCAGCCTTATAAAGCAGGATTTGGTTTCTACCTTCACAGAGCCACGTGTGTTTGCTTTAGGCCTTGATACAGTGGTGGAGTTACAGCTCAAGAGAAAAAACATGCTGGACGAGTTTGGGCTGGGAGTCCTGTGTTCTGAGGGGGTTCCTCTCAAGGTCCTCATTTCCTCAGGTCTCCCCTCCCTGACTTCCTACCTCCTTTCTTGAGGAGCCACTTTCAAAACCTTCAGATGTCCTCACTAAATAGGCAAGAGAGATAACATGCGGAACGCACTGCCTGACAGTGTATTTGGTGGGGCTCGTGTCTGCCAGACCATTTCTACTTTGATGTACTCACTCAGACAGCAGCCCTAGGTCTTGCTGTTCTGGCCTGCTTGTCCACCCTTTAGCTTTCTCTTGAGTCTGTCCAAGGGGCTTCCTGTGAGTGGTTCTGTGAACTTGGTGAATTTCTCCAGGCTCCAGTGGAGGAGCCCAGGGCATCCCTGTTGCTGTGGTGTAGGCCCACGTGTCAAGGACACAGCCAGGGGATTGGGCAGGAGCTGTGGCTTCCCCTCAGCACAGGGAAAGTCTCACGTTCTGTTTTGTAGCTGACAGGCACATTCTGGGACAGTTGCTGGTAATACGGGCTTCCAGTCAGATCTCTGACTAAGCCCATACTCAAGTAAATACGAATGTTGAATAAATGTTGCCCAGATAAGCTGTGCATACAGAGAGCTTCAAGGACAAGAGCACCTGAACCACGAGCTCTACTTCTCTTCCCTGGGGGAAAGTAGAACCTGGGGAGAAGCCCATAGTGTGGGAGCTTGGATCAGAGTGGCTGATTTCACCTGCACTGCGCTCTTCCCTCACCCAGGACTTCTCAGTGGCTGCCTGCCTCCTCCTCAGTTCCTGCCATCTCTTTAGTTAGTTTTTCTGGCAGTGCATATACAAGAAGTCACTTGGTTCCACATCTCATGTGGATGTTTCCCACATCAGGCAGGAAGCGCAACTATAGTCCCACCCTGGTCTCTAGTTGTCCTTGTTCCTGGGGGATTCAGAAAGAAAGACTCCCTTGCTTTGTAGCTCCTGTGGTTCTGGGGTGAGTGGGAGAGCCCTGAACTGGGTTCAAGGGCAACGTAGGTGAATATGCTGCCCAGTCCTAAGGTCGTGTTGACAGTGGTGGAGAAAGGTTGGCAAAGTCCTGGGCATCAAAGTCGGGCCGTAGTGGGAGAGGATTTTGGTAGTCCTGGTAAGTCTGTTTTGATACCTTCAAAGCGTGCTCCCGCTGATCCTCCCCAGGGGCAGCAATCTAATGCAGGTGTGGATAAGGGAGGAAGCAGCCTCCCTAGGAGAATCCTCACCCTACCCAGTAGCCTGCTTGCGGCTGGTCCTCCAGTGCGAGGCCTAACTAAGTGAGGTTACTTGTTGGAAACCAGCTTCCATTCTTTGACCTGACTTCTGAGAATCCAGAACAACAGTCAGTCCATTTCCATCCCCATAACTGGAGAGGAATTGGCGTTGCAGTGTGGTGGGGTGGAGGGCCCATAGAGGACCTAGGAAATGAGAGATGAAAATACAGTGCTTTTAGTAGGTTAAAATATGTATAATACTTGCACTGTGTTTTTTGTTTTTTGTTTTGGTGGTATTGGAGATTTAACCCAGGGATTTAGCCCTGAACCCCAGCTTTTTTTTTTTTTTTTTTTTTTTTTTTTTTTGTGGCAGGATCTCACTATGTAGTCCAGACTGGCCTTAAACTCAGTACATGCTGCAGGCTGGCCCTAAACTTGTGGCAATCCTCCTGCTTCAGCCTCCTGAGTACTGGGATTACAGGCATGCACCACCACAACCAGCTTCCCAGCTCTTTTTTATTTTTATGTTGACACAGTTTGCCTAGGCTGGGTGTCTTGGTTACTTTTCTCTCCATTGCTGGGACAAAATACCCAACACCCAAAATGAAGGAAGGAAGGGTTTATTTAGCTGTTTGTGGAGGTTTAAGTCCATAATAAGCTGGCTCCAAGGCAGGGTGGCATGGCACAGGGGCAACACTTCAAGGCAGCAGCCAGCAAAAGCACCCAGGGCGAAGGGGTCTAGCCTCTTTTCTACCTTTATATTGTACCCAGGCCACCTCTCCCCCACTCCAGGGCTGGTGTAACACTCATAAAATCTTGCCCCCTCTTGCACAGGATGAGGGTGTTTACAAAGTAAGAACCTTGGCTCCCTGTTGAGTGTCTTAGTTAAACTTCTAAACTTCTCAAGTTGACGTAATATATCAACCCCAGCTCTTCTTTACTTTTTATTTTGACACAGGTCTTGCTAAGTTGCCTAGGCTGGGTTTGCAGTTTTGGCCCTCCTGCCTCAGCTTCCTGGAGTGTTGGAATTTCAGGCATGTGCCACTGTCTGGCTGTATATACTATTTTTAAGTTTCATCACATTCCAGTATCTGTGCTTGCTGAGAAGGAAAAAGGAATGGGGCTTATCTGAAACAGTTACCTTTCACTCGAGATAAAGTTATCTTGTTTATCAAGCCTTCAATACACATTATTCAGCTAAACAAGGAACTTTTCTTTTTGTTTTTTATTTTTGAGACACAGTCTTGCTGTTTAGTTCAGATTGGCCTGAAACTCCCTAGCCAGTGCTGGCCTTGAACTGGGCAGTCCTATCATGGCATCCTGAGAGCTGAGGTTACAGTTGTGTGCCACCAGGCCCAGCTAAACAATTGTTGAGAATGAGATTCTTTTTTGAGAGTTTAAATTTGGGAGTAGAATAAAACAAGTATTTGTAAGAATACATCAGTTGTTTTCTAAGTTGATTCCCAGGCACTGCTTGGAGGAAAAGAAGTGAGTTCTCCTGAGGCAGGGAATGAATTGCAGGTTATTTCTGGAGGAGCAGAGTCAGGATCTGGGAAGGTGAATAAAGGGTAGACACTATTCTCATTTCCCTCGAGTCCACTCAGGTTGATCAGAAACTAGGTTTCTGAGAATGGGCCTCAGAGGCTGACTTTGGGTTCAAATCTCAGTTCTGTCACTTACTTTGTGACCTTGGACACACAGCTAACATTTTATTTATTTATTTTTATTTATTTTTGTCTTTTTGAGACAGGGTATCACTGTATAGCTCAGGCTGGCCTTAAGTTCACTTTGTAACCCAGGCTGATCTCAAACTCACAAGGATCCTGGACCTGCCTCAGCTTCTTGAGTGCTGGGATTACAGGTCTGGGCCACCACACCTGGCTACCAGCCAACATGTTAAACTCTCAGCCTCTCAGTCTCTCCGTCTCTGTCTGCCTGTGTCTGCATCTGTCTGTCTGTCTTTCTGTCTCTCTTCCTTCTCTCCTTTCCTCTTCTTTTGCCCTGTCGTCTGTCCTCGTGTGTTTTGTTTTGAAACAGAGTCTCACTGTGTTCCAAGATGACCTCACATTTATTATGTAGCCCAAGCTGACCTTAGACTCATGATCCTCCTGCTTCAGCCTCGCAAGTGCTGAGGTTCTAGTTGTGTGTCACCAAGCCCAGCTGTTTGTTTATAATACGAGTGCAATAACTATATGCATTATGGGGTTGTAAGCAACATTTAAGCCAAACATAAAAGCAGGGACAGAGAGACTGGTCATTTCCCAGTTTGCTCTCCCTGCCCTGTTCTGGGTAAGAGATGTAAAATTCTTCCCTTGAAGAATGCCGAGTAGCTGCAGAGATATTTTAGAAGTGAAGAGGCCAGAATAAGAGTCCAAATGTCTCTTCACCCCACCTTTAGCCCACTACACACAGAAATGTGATCTTCATTGTGCTTCTGTTACGGAATCTAGTGGGGATTTGCAGCTTTGGTTAAATCCTTCACAGAATGCAGATCCTCTGGAGAAGAGAGCACATCAAGGGTCAGAAATATGGATGTGAGATAAGAGTTCGATTTTCTTTTATTGGAAAAGGAGAGCAAGGGAGCGGCTGGTGTTAGGAAAGGGGAAAAGCACGGTACAGAAGACACATTGCCTGGAGCAGGTGCCGAGGGGCTGATGTGTGGGCCTAGCACGATACCAAAGGACAGTTGTCATTACTGGTGCATTTTCCTGGGGTCAGTCTGCTTGGCTGAGAGTAACTGGCTTCCCATTACCTTAGCCAGAGGAAATACCTGATGGCCATGCGGCAGCCCAGCACTCATGAAGGCCAATGAGATAGGCTGATCAGCTGGGTACCCAGACCTTCCCAACTCCCTCTAGTTGAATTAGTTACCCAAAATAAGGTCACCAAAGGCAGCCAGGGGATCTCCCCTCCTGATTTTGTTTTGGTTTGCCAGGCCTTTTTTTTTTTTTTTCCCCTGGTACTGGGGATCAAACTCATGACCTTGTGCTTGCCAGGCAGATGCTTGTGCCGCTGAGCTAAATCCCCAGTCCTTGTTTTGGTACTGAGACTCAAACTCAGGACCTTGCACTTGCTGCTGTGCCACTGTGCTGTATCCCTAGCCTCTCTGACTTCTTGACTTATCCTTTAATTCTCTTCTCTGACTACTGTTCCATTGCGTCTGCTTTGGGATTTGGAAATATCCATGGTTTTCTGAGATGTGTGGCAGAGAGAGCTCCATATTTTGCCTCTTGAGATTCTGACTCAGCTTCTCTTAGCCCTGTAGCCGAGTTGGCGCCCTCATCAATATCTGGGATCTCTGCAGGCTCCATTGACTTGCTCTTCGGCAGTGTCGGATCATTGAAGCAGTTGGTCTTGGCATATTTCTTACATAGGTAAAGGAACATCAGGAGGCTCAAGAGTAGGCTGATGGTTTCCTAAAAAAACCCATTTGTGCCTTATTTATTAGAATGGACAGACACACAGAATGCCACAGGAAAAGGTAACAAATTTTTGAAAAGTTAATCTTTCCTAAGTTCCAGATAGTAAGCTGAGTTATCAAAGCCCACCTCATAAGAGGTTAAAGGGATTAAATTGCAGAGTAAAAAAGATTAAATTGAGTGTAAATCACCTAAGAAAATGCCCCACACACATAGGGTACAGATTTAAAATAGGTTCTGAGACCCAACAACTGCTAGCAAGAAGATTGCTTCCTTAAATAGCATAGCGTGCAGTAGGATTCCAGTAGCAGGTTACTCTCACAAAGCTATAAATACTCAGTGGGCCCTCTGTGTTTAGGTTCCATGTCCATGAATCCAGAAACTAGGTTGAAATGTAGTTAGGCCTATTATAGTTGTGTCTGCAGTGGTCATGAATACACTTGTCTTCTCTTAATGTTACCTAAACAGTACAGCGTAACAATGAATTACAAAGCATCTACACTGTATTAGGTGTCACACATCATCTAGATGTGATTTGAAGCATATGGGAGGGTGTGTGGGGGTTATACAAGAGATTTGAGCATCTGGATTGCTTATCTGGGGGTCCTGGAACACAGCCCTGTCCCCACAGAT
This sequence comes from Dasyprocta punctata, assembly GCA_004363535.1. Classification (NCBI taxonomy): domain Eukaryota; kingdom Metazoa; phylum Chordata; class Mammalia; order Rodentia; family Dasyproctidae; genus Dasyprocta; species Dasyprocta punctata. The sequence goes on from RJWM01021730.1 coordinate 25,998, forward strand.
ACCAAGGGAACCTATCCATAGGAGGTTAAAGTCAAGGATTTCATCAAGATGATTAACTCAGATTAAAATCCTTGTCATTAATTGTCAGAGAAGTTCAATTAAAACTGCAACTAGATGCTAATCACTAAAATGACTTAAAAAAAAGTCAGGCGTGGTGGCGTATGCCTGTAATCCCAGCAGTCTGGAGACTGAGGCAGGAGGATCATTGCAAGTTCGATACCAGCCTGGGCTACAAAGTGAGCTCAAGGCCAGCCTGAACTGCATAATGAGACCCTGTCTCAAAAAGACAAAACAAAAAAAACAAAAAAACCCAAAACCCTACAAAAGAAAAAAAAACTTGAAAATGTCAAATATCAGTATAGTATATCAGCTGAGCAGCTGGAACTCATTGCTGGCAGGAATGTGAAGTGACCCACTGGAGAACTTGGGCAGGCCTGTGGCCACACGGCCCAGCACTTGCACCTCCTGTGAGCAAAAGCTTATAGCAGCTTTATTCATAGTAAACACTTGGGAAACAGCTCATATCCAACAGTCAGGAATAAACCGACACATCCGTTCATGGGATGTGAGCTAGATAATAAAGTGAATAAGCTGATTCATGCAACAACACGGATGATCTGAGGAGCGTTATACAAGTCAAGCCAGAAACAACATACACTTTCTGATTCCTTAGTACTCTTTAAAAGGCAAACCACCATCACAGAAGGCAGGGCGGGGCTGTCAGGTGCTGAAGGTGAGGGAGGGAATTGCCCATACTGGGAGTCTGCACCTCTTGGTTGTGGTTGTGCTTACGTGAATGTGCAGTGGTTGAGACTCATCAAAGTGCACTGAAAGCGCATGAGTGTTAAATATGAATGAACACAGCTCCCTTCACCTGTCCCTGTCCCAGTGCTGGAGCCTGCACCCGCGGCCTCACGTGCGCTAAGCAAGTACCCTGCCGCTAATCTGTACCCCTAACCCAAAGATGATTTTTTAAAAAGTTCAGGTAGTGTCTACTGCCTGAGACACATACCAAAATGAGATAACACTGGAATAATTTAAAATTCAAAGGGCAGCCAAGACTAAATAGTTCATACAACAGTTGGAGAGTGCGTCCATGGTTGGGTTGAGTGTGAAAGGGTGCAGTGGCTCCTGTGCACTAACAATTTCGTCTAAAGCAAGCTTGTCTCTACCTAGGACTCCCACTACAGGGTCGTCCCCCCACATGGGGGAAAATGAAGTCACTTGTCCTAAAATTTTTATTGCAGTTTTATCCATAATTATAAAAACATGGGAAGCATCCAAATGCCTTTCAGCAAGAGATCAGACAGACTGGTGCTACTCCACAATGAAAAGGCACAAACTGCTGACTTAGGAAACAACACAGGTGAATCTCAAACACATCAAAGAGTGCATGTTGTAGGTATGTGGAGTTCAAACAGAGGAACTAGCCTGTGGGGATTGAAATCAGAAGGATGGTTACCCTTGGGAGTTAAAAGTTTATTAGGAAAAGAGGAACCTTCTCGGGCAATGGGAGGGCTCGCTCCATTTCTGACTTGGGTTGGTTACCTGGGTGACGCACTTGTTAAAACTCATTGAACTGCCTGTTTAAGTAAGACCTGTGCATTTTAAGGAAAACACTTTTTTAAAACAGGAGGGGAAGCTAATACACATTAATCATTTTAAAGCGAACAAATTCAGTGGTATTTATTGTTTGCAGTGTTGTGCAACTATATTTCTTCAACCTGAAAGGAAACCACATGGCCATTAAGCAGTTGCTCCCCACTCCTCTTTTCCCCTGCCTCCAGCGACCACGAGTCTTCTTTCTACTTCTGTAGATTTACATATTCTGGCTATTTCATATAAATGGAATAATACGTGAGTTTTGGTGTCTGCTTTATTTCACTTGCCATATTTTCAAGGTTCGCTCACTTTATAACAAGTATCAGTTCTTATTCCTTTTTATGGCTGAATAGTGTTCCATCGTATGTAACACAATTTGTTTATCCATTCATCCATTGTTAGACATATGGACAGGCTTGTTTGTGCATTGGTTGGTTTTTGAAGTACTGGGAATAGAACTCAGGGCTTTCAGACTAAATACAACCCCAACTATAACAGACTCAACAGGAAATATATATAAAATTTAATATATAATATTAAATAATACGTTTTAATGTATTTTCATATTTACATATAAATTATGTAAGGAAGCGGCATAAGTGCCTGACTGGCAAGTGCGAGGTCGTGAGTTCAATCCCCAGTACAAAAAAAAATTATGTAAGGAAATTTATTAGGCAATCTTAAGTGTTGGCTGTCTGTCGGATCAGAGAGGCAAGGGAATCCGCAATGCTGGCTGCATGCTGGGAAGCCAGAGCGTCCAGGAGCTGCTCGGCCCACAGAGATGGAAGCTGCAGAAGAAGGGTCAAGGACACGGCCCCATCCGAGGTGGAGGCCTGGGAGCTCCCTGAGAGTCACCGGTCTGAGTCTGCATAGAAGGCTGAAGCTCTTCACAGTGGGTATACGTCCCTCATCTTACCCTTTCTATTCCCTCCAGGTTCCGAGCCTACTGGTAGGTGCCTCCAGCCACAGGGCTGGATCCTCCCCCTCAGTTCTCTGGCCTGCATGTCGGTCATCCACCGACACCGAGACCTGAGCTTTAACCTGCTAGGCAGTTCTTAATCCAAGTTGACATCATGACTAACGGTGACAGTCCATCCTTTGTCCGCTTTACAACTAAACACGTCTCTTTAAATCACAATCTTCAATAGCATGTTCACAATTGTACCTAACAGGATACAGCTATGCAGAAATCACTAATCCACTCCCCAGAATAGAAGGGAAAGTTTTTCTTTGGATGATGCTTGCTTTTCTCCTGACATGCCATGACTTGAATATTATAATGTAGACTTAACACTTAAGTGCAGATGTTAAGCCAAAAATTACTTTACAAAGAAGGAAAACAAAGATATCTGCCTAGCATATGTTTATATGCACAAACATATTAACAAAGGAATACAATAGGTACTCATGACTATTACAATCCTCTTTAACTGGCAGTGCAGTTGTAGCTGGTGCGGATAATTACTGTCTTGTATTACACATTCTGTCTGTGTTCCTTTGATGTTTAGCAAGCACCTCAGCGAGTCTTGGTTCTCTACCTTGTGGAGTAACTCATGCCTTCTTTCCTGAAGATCCTCTGCCACTTGCCACGCTTGATTAGGTGGTTGTAGCTTCCCATTGACCTTAATTACAGAGTATGATTGATAACAGGCCCCAAGGGATCTCCTGCACTCTAAACATACTTTCTTCCCTCCATTGTGGAATAGTAACGCAGGTTCCCCTTGGTGGTCTGCATTAGGTATCCGCCCCCACTTGACACCATAATTCTCCTTTTAGCTTGTTGTCTCAGGGACATGAGGGGCCCAACCTGACCAGGGAAAAGTCGATCATTGTTGTGCCTCTTGGCAGAAACCTTCCCTTCTCAGGAACTTAGACTTCAAGGCCAGGAGAACATAAGTTCACGGGGTCAGGAAGCAAAAACTTACTAAAGGGGCATGGTAAGTGGAGCCATTCCCATTTCTACCCCTTCGTTACTACACCCGTGAATCCTGGCTATGGGAGAAACAGAACAATACATGGGATGCTGATCTGGAGCATATGCAGCCTTCTGGAGAAACTTACCCCAGCCCAGCAAGGTATTGCCACTTAGTGCTGCAACTGCATCTTCAAAAGACCATTCCCAGGCTGGGATATAGCTCAGTGGCACAGTGCCTGCCTGGCAAGTGCAAGGTCCTGAGTTTGATCCCTGATACCAGAAAAAAAAAATTACAAAGTTTTGAGCCAGTCATGGTGGCTCACACCTGTAATCCCAGCACTCAGGAGACTGAGGCAGGAGGATTGTTGCAAATTCGAGACCAACCTGGGCTACAAAGTGAGCTCAAGGTGAGCCCAAACTGCATAGTGAGACCTTGTCTCAAAAAACTACAAAAGGCTATTCCCATCATTCTATTATTCCAGCTGCTTCTAGATGGTGAGCGACATGGTAAAACCAGCGAATTCTATGAACTCAAGTCTGTCGTCACTCAGTGTTGTTCTCTGCTGCTGGAAGATGGGGCATTCAGCAGTGGCCATAGTCAGGTCATCCTTGGTGAGTGGAAGTCCATGCTGGTGAGCCCATGCAGAACCTCCATCCATGCAGTCATGGCCACTTTGTTCTTTTGAGCCCATTAGGCAGTGACAAGTGGCTGAGGAAACGGGTTGACTGCTAGCTGCAGAACCAGTCATCCTAGCCAGTTGATTGTCAAAATAGTTTTGCCGAGTGAACCTCTCGATGAGCATTTACATGGGACATAAATGCCTTCACATCCTTTGCCTATATGGAGAGGTCTACACGTGGCTCTTCCCTATATGTCTTTACCACCAATTTTCCAGTCACGTTTCTTCCAAGTCTCTCTCTGTTCAGCCAAATCATGAATAAGTACCCTGTATAATCACATATGTGGCCATTTTTTCTTCCAAGAAAAACGTATGACCAGTTGTACTGCCAAAGTTATTCACTGTGAAGATTTTCCTTCATCTTTGTCCTTCAAGGATGACCTGAAAAGGGACTGTAGTGATGTCTCTATGCACTTTTGGGTGGTGCCTGCATAATGGGCAGAACCATCTCTAAACCGGGTCCTGTCTCTCTCTGTCAGCTGACTATGGGGTAAATTCCATGAGGCCATAGGTGCATGCTGGGAGACAGAGTCAGTATAGCACCAGGAATCATAGGCATTTGGGCCATTTCTTCATGGAACTTACTTGTACCTTTCAGACCTGCTCTGGCCTGACCGTGGATATACTATTTGCATTTCATGATGGACTTTGTGATTTGGTAGATACGATAGCACCCAGTTCATGATGAGAGCTCAGATTGCATGATAACTTGGTATCCTATGGTCAAGCATTCAATTTTTACTAGGACCAGCAGCAGGCCAGGAGCTGTTTTTCAAAGGGAAGATAGTTATCGGCAGAGGGTGAAAGAGCCTTGCTCCAAAATCTTAAGGTCCTCTTATGTGACTCACCTACAGGGCCTTCTAGAGGCCCCAAACAGCAGCTCTATCTGCCACCAACACCTCAAGTACCATTGGATCTTCTAGATCCTATGGCCCAAGTAACAGAGGAGTCTGCAGAAAAATCTGGATTTGTTGTGGAGCCTTTTTTTTCTGAGACTTCAGGGAAGATGGTAGAGTGGTGAACAGCAGAGAAAGCCTCACCGAGGCTTAGTGTCCCAATGCTAGAATGCAGCAATTGTGAGGAAAAGAAGGAGGGAAGTAGGTCCCCAGGACCCTGCAAGGATCTGAAGAGAGAATTGAAGCCCAGAGGGAGAGCAAAGAAAGAGACCTCAGTGCAGAAGAAGGAAGTGGCAAGTGGTGCTTTCTCCTTGGGCCTTGATTCACTGTGTGGGAGGTCTCTGTGCAGCAGTGGACACAGCAGACTGCAGTGATGGGTGAATTATTTGTGTTCAGATGTCCCTCAGGAGAGGGCAACTGGCAGGTAACTATCTTGGAGAGGGATCATGGGGAACCACTCAGACTGCTTCAAAGTTCAAGGGCATCTAAGGACCCCTGAGGACGTGACCCAGCCTGTCTAGTGCAGGCACACAGTGGGATACAGTTCGGTAACCACGACTTTGCACAGGTAAACACGCATGCACTGGTTGTGGCACTATACAAGAATATAAACACGCGCTAACAACCTGTATAAGAATAATACAATAAAGACACAGGTGGCTCTCTTCAGTCGTGACTCTTCTGCTCTGCTGTGCTCTGCTCCATGTGGCCTGCTGTTGTTGCTGATGTCTTGCATATGTGTATTCTTTAACCTTGGGACCTTGCCTACGAAAATCTCCCTTGGGCCCCCACCCACCCCACCCCAGCAGGCTGACAGCAGGTGCAGTCGATGTGACATTGAGGTGAGTAGCCCCCTGGTGGCTGTGCAAACAGTACCTAAAGGCAAGGAAGAGCCCTGGGGAACGGCTGATAAGTGACCCTGGCCTCACTATGGCTACCTGTAGCCCCCTTCCTGGCAGTGTAGAAAGCCCTGGAGGATTAGGAATCAGTCCGTTTAGAGCCCAGGGATGTCTTGCAAGCCTTTCCCTGGCACTGTGAAATGGCAAGATGGATGCCTTGGCTGTTTTTCACTCTCTTCTGCTGCATCAATCAAGAGGTGAAGGTCTTATAGAGCAGCTGCAGCTGATAGTGGAGAACTCGAGCAATGACTGGCTGCTCGGAACTCAGGTTACAAGGCATAGGAAGCATTACCTCCTCCAGAAATGTTTCCAGAAGCTTAAGTCCTCATGTCCAAGAAAACTCCCAGGAAAATCCCCTGGTTTTGCCTACTAGGGTGGCTATTCATCAAAAGGTGAAGGTAGAGGAATCCCTAGCCTAGCAAGGAGGACTGGGAGGGCCACCTATCTCTACCTGGCCCACAACGTGCATGACCTACACAGTCATGGAGCCGTGGGAGCTGGCAAAGCAGTTAAAGCAGAAGGTGGGTGAATCAGTTCCTACCCGGATGCTATGGTTGTGGGATAACAGGGCTGATGGTACGCAGTTAAACTCACAGGAGATGTCCTAAATGGTCAGCATAACCAGTGCCACCTCTATGAGACAGGTTCTGCAGGATGTGCAGAGGACAGCTCCAGAAGCAGGTAATCAGACTGTGATAAATTGGTTGATGACGGCACCTCACCTGGTTTGGGAGAATCCAGGTGACCTGCCGGAGCAAGTCACTATCCAGACTTGGTGACCGTGCTACATGAAATGGGCATGAAACAGATGATGTTTGCACTGCAGTACCGTAGCCCTCATGAGGAACTGCTGATGGCACACATGAAGGACATGATCCTGGTGAGCGGGCCAGCTGGTACATTTGAGTCAGTGGCAGCCCTTCTACCCCACTTCACAGATCACCTGATCCACAATGCTGTTGATGCCCTGGCCAGGCTGGGAGATGTGGAAGTGAAGTAGTAATGCAAGATCTGCAAAAACTGTCCCAGCAAAAGAGATAAAGACTGGGAGCCTAAGGTGAGTGGAGCTATGCCTCCAAGGATAGGCTGTGGGGCCACTGAAAGTCGGTCAGCGCCAGATCTGGACGGACCTGCTGGCTGCTGGCCTAGCTTCAGATAAGTTCGATAGGCAGCCTTTGGATGTGTTGAATACTCTGTAGAGGCAATTACGCCCTGAGCAGCAATACCAGCGAATGGGCCAGGGCCAGAAGACCAAAGCTGCCCTGGTGAAACTGTAAGAAGTAACACTGCCTCCTGATTAGGCCAAGGTGCCTGGGTCTTGGGGGTCCCGGGAGACTGGAGGTCACATATGGAATTAACTGCTGGTCCCCAAAGAATGAGAAGCATATACTAGCATCGGTGGATACCAGACCATTTTTACAAGACCTACTACATGCATAGAAGGGTATGGAGGTCAGTACATCATGGTCCAGAAGAGCCAGGTAACTTTGGGCTCACCCTACACTTGTATAATTATGTTTCCCCGGTTGCTGGGAGTGAACATACTGACTGGTGCTCGGCTCAAGACCATGGAGGAAGAATTCCAATTGTGAATCTGTGTGGTAAAAATCATAGCCCAAGGCCATCCACACCACACACCACTGACTCTCCCACAGGCCACGTGGGTTGTGTTCATGAAGCAGTACAGGTTACCTGGAGGCCATGAGGAGATGGGACAGACTGTCTCGAAATTGCAAAAAGCAGGGGTGATATGCCCTGCACAGAGCTCTTCAGTGTGGCCTGTGCAGAAGCCAGATGGATTGTGGCAAATGACTGTGACATCTCGTCCTGATTCTGGTAGCCAGGACCAATTTGTATTCATCCTATACATGAATAACAAACTTACTGAGAAAAATTTGGGAAATAACACCTTTCACAATAGCATCCAAAAAACTGAAATACCTAGGAATCAATCTAATGAAGGAAGTAAAAGACCTTTACAGTGAAAACTACAGTACTCCAAAAGAGGAGAGTAAGAGCACAACAGAAAATGGAAAGATATCCCTTGTTCTTGGGTAGGAAGAACCAATATAGTGAAAATGACCATACTTCCAAAATTGTTACACAGATTGGAATGCAATCCTGATCAAAATACCATTAGCGTACCTTACAGAATTAGAGAAAACAGTCAAGATTCATTTGGAAACAGAAAAGACCTACAATAGTCAAAGCAGTGCTGGTCAACAAAGGTGAGGCAGGGGGCATCACAATCCCTGACTTGAAACTATACTATAAAGCTACTGTGATAAAAACCAAATGATACTGACAAAAAAAAAAAAAAAAAAAAAAAAAAAAAAAAAAAAAAAAAAAAAAAAAAAAAAAAAAAAAAAAAAAAAAAAAAAAAAAAAAAACACCAGACCTGAGGATGAATGGAAAACATTAGAAGATGCAGAAACAACTCCACACACACTCAGTCACCTTATCTTTGACAAAGGAGCCAAAGGAACCTTCACTGGAAGAAAGATAGTCTCTTTAACAAATGGTGCTGAAAAAACTGGCTTTCCACATGCCAAAGATTAGAACTAGATCCATATCTTTCACCATGCACTAAACTAAAATCAAAATGGGTCAAAGATTTAAATGTTAAAACAGAAACACTGAATCTGCTGCAAGGTAGAATACATGGAACTCTTGAGGACATTGGAGTAGGCAAAGACTTTATAAACAAAGCTGGGCAGGGTGGTGCATGCATAGCATCT
>RJWM01021731.1:0-34839 GCA_004363535.1 Dasyprocta punctata
TTCTGATTCCTTGTCCTCCTTTTCCCTCACAGAATATGTCACCAAATATCTTTGCACGTAGAAAGAAAATTGTTGGGTTACATTTATATTTAACTTTTCTAGCAACAGCAAGATAGGTTTCTAAGCTCTTTCCATTAGTGGTGTAGAAAAATTCTGCTTTCCCTTTTTTTGTTTTGCCAGGCATTTTCAGTTTCCCTAATTTACTTCATGGACAATAGCCTCTCATTTTACTTTCTCTGCGTTAGTGATCTTGCATCTCTTCCAATCTTTGGCTTTTCTGATTTCCCTTTCTGTGAATTGTCTTTTCTAAATTTTGCCCACTGTTTGAGTTGTTATTTTAAAAAAAATAATCCATAGATATTTTTGAATACAAACTCATTATCTCTTTTATGAACAATAAAATACTACCCTAGACTGTATTTTTTTTTCTCGTGGTTTGGGGGCTGTATTGGGGTCAAGCCCAAGGCATCTATCACTGTCATGACCCTGTCCCTGCTATGTATGCCTCTAGTCCCCACAGTCTTTTGGACCAACACTGGTTGATACTGAGAACCTGTTTTTTTTTTTTTTTTTTTTTTTTTTTTTTTTTTGTACCGGGGATCGAACTTACGACCTCATGCTTACCAGGCAAGCACTTGAGCCATTGGGCTAACTCCCTGGCCCCTGACAGTTTTTTTTACTTCCTTACAAAGTTGTAATGGGCTCTGAGTCACTGAGCTGGGCTTCCACTGGTCTGCCCCAATGAGACCCGTGGAACCTCAGAGTCCTGTAACTGACATAATTTGCTTCCCAGGCTACCACCAATCACTGGTTCTGTGGAAAGTAGACTATTTGACCAATTGAGTATGGTAGTCCATTCTGTTTCAGGACATTTTGTAAATTTATTGATGTCTAATAAATATGCAATTTCTACTGTGTATCTTCAAAACAAAGAAAGAGAAATCCTTAAAATGTAAAATTAGAACTATAAAAGAAATAAACACTGCGAGTAAAAAACACTGAGGGAGGAGGCAAGATGAGAGAGTAATGGGACAGAAAAGGAGTTATTAACTATATCATTAAGTGACCATGATGTTGACATGAATTTATGAGGCAAAAACACTTCATCAAGTGAAACAGCAGGTTACAAACCATATACATGGCATTACTAGCTTTTTTAATTTTCAGAGTGTGTTAATGTATAAGGATAGCAAGAACTCATCTAGAATGACCTTTAACTGATTTAACGTCTCCAAGAATGAGACGCTGAGCACATTTTTTTTCACTTGTGTTAGTATGAAATGTTTTTTACTTTCTTCTAAATGGAGGAAAGTAGGACTTGTTATAAGATTTTGATATGATGAATATGTTAATTAGGTTGATTGTAGTGATTATTTTACAACGTGTATGTATCTCAAAACATGCTATACACCTTAAATTTACATGATTTAACTTATATATTATACTCAAGAAAAGACGAAAAACATAACATGGAAAGAATAAAAAAATTTGAATTCAAAGAGAAAAAGTTTGAAAACTAAAAGAATGAGCAAAACTATACCAAGTAGAATGCAAACAAAAGAATAAAAAACGAATTGATCAGACAGATTAGAATTGAGACCAAATCACTTCTCGGCCTTTTGGCTAAGATCAAGTGTAGAATTGAGACCAAAAGCACATAGCTCTACTAAAGGTTGAATTTACAATGAAAATATAATAGTCATAAATATCTTTGACTGTTAGACGAAGTATAAATTATACAGATTAAATATAAGTTGGAAGAAATGTATTAAAGCAGAGGAATTTATATCACCTAGGAAAGAAAAAAATAGATATACAGTACATACTGACATAAAAGATGTAAACTATGTTCACAATAAGGTAGAATTGTGTACTTGGTCAGAGAATACTCTTTCTCTTGTGCCAATGGCACAACTACAAAATTGGCCAAGTCAAAGTGAAAAGAAACCGTAAATAAATTATAAAACAAAGTAGGAAAATAAATCTAACATTCTTAATGATCATGCAATGAAACTTGAAAATTTAAAATCAGGAAACATAGAGAATTTTTTCCTGAAAAGTTAAAAATTCTCTATTGAACAATTTTTAGATTTAGGGACATACAACCTAAAGTAGCCAAATTCTCAAAAAATAGAATAAATATTTATTAAAAAGATGAACGCTGGAGCTAGGCAGCCTGATTTTAATCCCAGTGTCACCCTTTAACAACTTGTGTAATCTTAAAATACTACTTCATGATGACTAGTTCCTCAATTTAGAAAATGGACAGGACTTTCCTCAGAAGGTTGGTTGGGCAGTTCTATCAACATATGTAAAGTGCTAAGGGATGGTAGTGATTGATTGGATTTTTTAAACTTAATTTTTTATTAGATTATGTTTATAGTGCATAATGCTTCCATTTCTTGTGTAGAATCAGTACATGTACAAAACACATGCCAGTTTCCTTTTTCATGCTCTGTCCCTCCTCTCCTGTCCCTCTCCCTCCATCTCTTTGCCCCTTCCCCTTTGAGAAAGATTTATTTCCTTACTTTCTATTAACAATCTCTTATTTTGCTCTTTATTTGTATTTTGGGTTTCTAATATAAGACAAACCAAGCGGTATTTAGGCTTGTATGTTTGATTTGTTCACTTAACATGGTCTCAAGGTGCATCCATTTTCCTACAAATCACTCAAGTTTATAGCTTTTTATGGCAGATAAACTTGTGTGCAAACACTGCATTTTCTTTATCCACTCATCTAATGATGGACTTACAGGCTGATTCCAAGATTTAGCTATTACAGATTTTTGATGGAATACATATAATCATACCATCGATCCATGATGCTAAATTTTGAGGTTGAGTTCAAAGGGAAACATGTTCCAGTGAAATCAAGATTTCTTGTTAAGGGACAGTTGTCCATTTATCATATTTATATAACTAAAGCAAGATGTCTTTACAATTGCAATAGAGTTTAAAAGTTTAGTCTTTGCTTTTTATTTTGGTCACTTTAATTTTTTAAAAATTCTATTTTATTTGACTTCAATATGGGGCAAGAAGTGGTTACCACCTCAAACTATTGGTGGCATATGTGATTTTTATATTTTTATGTTCAGGTTTTATAAAAAAATTTTTTTTTGTACTAGGGATTGAATTCACAACTTCACACTTGCCAGGCAGGCACTTACGTCACTAAGCTAAATCTCTGGCCATATAAAATATTTTCATTTCAAATAGTTTCTTTTAATGCAATAATAACAAAGCAAAGTTAATCAGCAATAGGAAAATAACACTATGGAGTTCATGACTGATCTAGTGACAATGGGATTGTATAGAAGCTGATTGAATAAAATTATTCTTTCAATCATTTCACCATTCACTAATACTTCTCCAATGAATTACTGACAAAGAAATATCCTATTTTTTTGGTGCAGAAACTGCTAAATCCAGGATTCTGTTCTTGGATGAATTGGCAAGCTGGGAGATATTTTACCATTTTATTTGCTCAGAGAGTGCAAATTAGAGTTGGTGGTAGTCTTTGACAGGCATGTAGTCCATGTTTGATTGTTACACTAGTTAATGTTTTGTATGGTTAGTTTTTCTGTATGTATCTCTGGAAACTTTAGCTGTTCTAGAAGAGTTCCTGAGACTTAATTGTTTGGTGTTTGTTAATTCAAAACCGTATCACCCTTGGAATGCGGTACCCAGAATCTAAGTTTTACAACAATATTTCATAGCATTAAAAATTTAAACAAAATTTTAGCAACATAAATTTACATAGGATCCAAAGACATACACTTTGCAAGTTCGTCTAATAAACGGAAAACCAGTAAATTCATCCGCAGCATCACAGTGGTCATTTCTGACCAGCAGGTGGCAAAAGCAGGCGTGGGGTCTGACCACCTTCCCTAGGCACATGGCGAACGTTTACAGCATCACTACTTGGAAGGACTAATGCAGAAGAGTGACATAAGCGATTTTACTTTGTATAATGATCGTGATGTGATCTGAGAGAGGAAAGAATTGTATGGGACCAGGAGCATAAACAGAGACACGGTAATCCAGAAGAAATCACACATATTGACTGTCCGTTTGCTCACACTCAGGTGATCACTGGAGGCTGACATAAATGGATCAGGGAACGTACTGGTGTTGGATCCAGCAAGACATGGTAACGGGTTAGATGTTTGTGAGCAAACAAAGAACAGAATTTAGAATGAATTTTTAATTATTGGCATGTGGTGCTCAGATGGTGATTGTGGTATTTAGTGAGATCAGAAAGCCTGAGAGAGGTAGAAACTAAGACAGGAAAATAGGACTTTCAGAGCAATGTTAAATAATTCTGTGGAGAGCAGACAACTGTATTTTGCTACTAACTTAAGTGAGAAAAGTGCTTAGTGTTTGCTTGTTAGACATAGGATGACTGTTAGCTGGATATGCATAGTATTTTAATCTATTATTTTAGAAAATCTCTTATGTGTAGATTATAAGATTGCTTTTCCAAATTATCTACTTAATTTTAGCCACTTCTACTTTAACAGTGTCCTGAGAAAGTTATATTTTTCTATTGATTTAATATCCTAATTTATTAAATTTTGAACTTAAAAAATTCACAATAAATATAAAGTATGGCAGGGGGAAGCACAGCTCACATGCACTGCAGAGCCAGTGCTCAGATTGCAGGCAGAGCCGGTCTGCAGGGCCCTCAGCCGCCAGGTCCACCACCATTGAGCCGGAGTTCAAGGAGATGGAGGCACAGTGTGGAAGGCAGCTGCTGTAACTGGAAATTAGGAATGAGTCACAGGACTATCTTCATAGAGTGACCAAGTTTCTGGAAAACAGAAATTGAAACAGATATAGAGATGTGAACTCATATGACCATAGCCATGTTATACTGTAAGATACCATCTCCTGGTTGTCTGTTGGCTAGCACTGTGGCTCAGTTTAACTGATTCTTTCTCCACAACTCGGTTTAGCATGACAACTGCTTTGAACTTTTGCTGCCAAACCATGAGCCACTAGGAAGTGGACCCTGTGTTAAAATGTAACTCCTTTGTGCCTCATGTATGTCAACTAAGCTGGCATTAATAGAATCATTTGCAGTATCTTGCATGAAGACCTATTTTATAGTATATCTTTTACCATTAGAAAATATTAATAGAAGATTTTTCATGGAGTTTAGGGTTTGTATGACACTTTTAAAACTTACTCTATTAGTTTTAGAGCTTGATGCAGCATATACATTTGAATATCTGTGATGGTACCTAGCCATTATTATTTATTTTTAAATTTTGTTCTTATAGTGACGGTTATGGTTTGTGTCTGAATGTCCCCTCAAAGCCCTATATAGTCGCAGGCAGGCTGCTAGAATTTCAGATTAATCCATAGTCTGATGCTGGGATTATGGGCGTGAGTGCTACACACAAACTAGGGTGGGTGTGGCCTACATACAATATAAGGGACAGAGTCTTCTCTCCGTGCTCCTCCCTTTTTGCTCTTGCTGCATTTCCTGTTTTCTGCTGCCATGAACTGTTGCCTCTATACCGTGCCACCCTGCCTTGGAGCCAGCTGATTACAGACTAAAACCTCCACAAACTGAGATAAATAAACCTTTCATTTCCTTAATTTTGGGGGTCAGGTATTTTGTCCCAGTACCAAGAGAAAAGTAACCAAGATGGTGACTAACTCTTTGAGGACTCTCAACACAGCCTAGAAACCAAGACTTTCAAAGTTCAGGCTGAAATTTGAGAATTGAACATTATTTATTAAAAATACTTGGGCTTGGGTTGTAACTTGGTGGTAGAGCTTTTTCCTAGCATGCTTTAGGTCCAGGTTTAATTCTCAGCACCAAATATGAAATTAGAAAAAAACAATTGTAGATACTGGGGAGGTGGCTCAGTGAAGAATGCCTAGCTAGCATGCTGGAGGACCTGGGTTCAAGTCCCAGTATGTATGTGTGTGTGTGTGTGTGTGTGTGTGTGTGTGTGAGAGAGAGAGAGAGAGAGAGAGAGAGAGAGAAAGAAAGAGAAATTAAGAAAGGGCTTATACCTAGTGTAGGGAATCATGCCTATAATCATAATCCTAGCTAATTGGGAGTTTAAGGCCAGGGTATGCAATTTAATGAAAAGGTCTGGAGATGGAGCTCAATGATAGCATACACTTTGGATTGATCTTCAGTACTGTCAAAGGAAAATCAAAAGAAAGGGCTTGAGAATGAGGTAAGCCTGTGTTCATGTCCCCACTACACTGCTGGTAGAGGTGTGCACCAGCTGCTCACCTTCCTGAGCCTTTTCTGACCTGTGAAAGGACACGGTGGCGCCTCCTTCCCAGGGTCACGTGGAGATTAGAGATGCGCAAGTGCAGCACCTGATTCTGAAGCCTACCAAACTGCAGCTCCTGGGTTTGTTATTGTTGGGGTTAGCAGAGCAGTCAAAAAACTATTGATTCACATAGAAATATGTCATTATGAAGCTGGAAAAATGGTGAAATGCAAGTAGCATATGGTGTCAAGGGCATTTACTTGCATTTTTTACAGAAATAAATGAATCATTCCTTCACTGAGATACATTAAAAAAAAAAAGAAGAGAATGAAGAAAAGTATGATGTAATGTGTAATTATTAACTTGTATCCACTGCCCTAGTTAAGATAGAAATACTAAAAGCAAATGTTAACTTCTCCATTCATCCATTCCCAATTATAAAATACAGACTTTGTAATTCTCATGTTCTTCCTTATTTTGTTTTTCCTTTACTGTTTTTATCATATGGATATGCATTTCTAAAAGCACTGCTTAATTTTAATCGTTTTTGAGATTTCTATGAATGGAATTATATTATCAATATTTATATGTTCTTTTTTTGTACTAGGGTTCGAACTCACAACCTTGCACCTGCTGGGCAGGTGCGTAACCAGTGAGCAAACTCCTAGCTCTGTTTATTCCGAGACAGGGTTCAGGCCAGCCTTGCTCACATTGTAGCCCAAGCTGGCCTCAAACTCATAACTCTCCTCCTACCTCAGCCTCCCAAGTGCTGGGATTAAAGGCATGCACCACCAAGTCCAGCATACATGTTCTATTGATGGACATCTTTGTTGTTTCCAGTTTGAACTACTATGAATAAGGGAGCAATGACTATGAATACACTTGTACATATACCTTAATGCACACGTATGTATACATTACAGTTATCAATCTTAGGAATGCAGTTTCTGGGCTGTATAGATCAATGATACTTTCAATTTTAGTAGATAATTTCCAAATATTTTCCAAAGTATCTGTATAACATACATTCTCATTGATCAATGAGAGTTTAAGTTTCCCTAAATCCTTACCAACACTTACTATTGTCAGACCTTTTAATGTTTGCAAATTCAAGTATTAAATGGATAGATAGTATTTAATTTGGTTCCAATTTTCTTTACGTTTACTCCCAAGGAAGTAGAAGTTTTGTGTTTCTTAGACATTTGGGTATCCTCTCTTGTGAAGTATCTATTCAAAATTTGTCAACTTTTTATTAGGCTGTCTACCTTAATTAAGGTTCTTCTTTATGTCTTTCAGTCTTCTCATTTGTTTTTATGGATTACAAATTTACTTTCCTTTTCATTTACTTCATGATTTCTTTTGGTAAATTACTTAATGAGTCTGATGAGTTTTTTAATGTAACTAAATTTTTCAAAATTTTTTTGTAGTTAGTTTTTATGAATTTTCCTATCCCAAAGTAATAAAGATATCTTTATACGTTATATTGCACACTAACTATAGTTTTGTTTTTCATTTGTTTTTCACCATTTAGGGTTCAATACAACTGGAGTTAATTTTCATGTATGTGTGAGGTAAGAATCTAACATATTTCCCACTACCCACTGAAAACTCCTTCTACTGTCACAGCACTTCAGTCACATATTTGTTTCTGTCCTGGAGTAAGTTTACTTCTAGATTCACTATTCATTTCCATTTGTACATTTTTCTGTACTTGCACTTACAACCATGTTGATATAATTACTTTAGTTTTATAGTAAATCTTGATATGTAATACAGCAAGTTCTCTCATCTTTTATTTATTTTTTTCAGTATTGGAGGTTGAATCTGTCACACTAAGCTACTTTACCCAGCCCTTTCTATATTTTATTTTGAGTCAGGGTCTTGCTAAGTCACTAAGTTACTCAAACTGGGCTCAAACCTCCCAGGCTCTGGGATTACAGACATGTAAATCATTTTGCCTAGCTTCTTCCATCTTTCCTCAATTAAGATCGCCCTGTGTATCCTTGGGTCTCCTCTTCCAGGAGAGGTAGATGGTAACAAGAGAAACTGGAAGTTCTGTCATCTGAAAGATTTTGCTTAGAGACATACTGAGTAGGATATAATGTCACTGTGATCCAATTCTAATGGTTCTAACCAATTATCACAGTCATATTTAACTGAGCTTGACATTTTCCTTCTTCACTTAGTCTCTAGAAAATTCCTAGGGGATAATAAGTAAAGATAGAGGAAGGACAGTACTGTGGCAGATGTACGCACACTGGAGAGTGTAACTCACTTGGTCATGAGATTTACTTGTACCTTAAAGCATCGCACACACACACAACTGACCTGTTCTGGTCATTTTCATCTCATTTTTGCTTGCAAGCAGAAGAATGGCAGGTGAGCCTGACCTTGTGGTGTTGTGAACCAGTTATCAGCTAGTTCATGATAAGATCAGATTATACATCACTTACTATTCTTCAGTTGTGTTTTCAGTCGCTGCAAGTGTCCTATAAGCAAGTTGAATGCTTCTAATGGAATATTGTCATTTGCTTTAAAATTATTGTTTATTGAATGCAGTAGAATTTGCTTCAGACCCCCAAATTATGATCCTCAAACTTCAATATACATTTGAGTCATGTGGAGATCATGTTAAAATGCAGTCAATTCAGTAAGTTTGGACTGGGCCTGAGAATGTGCATGTTTAACAAAACCCAGATATTGTCAGTGCTCCTGTCATGGACTCCAGTGTGATCCTCTCCAGTGTTGTGGCTTAGTCTCCATCAGTGGTTTTCTAAATGTGACTCCCTGACACATCTGTAGTTCCAGATATTTAAGAGGCTGTGGCCAGATGATTTCAAATTTGAGGCCAGCCTTGGTAACATAGTGAGATCCCCAGCTAGGAAACAAACAACAAAAAGCTATTGATTCTCACAGTGTGGTTTTCTTTCTCTGTAATCAGTATCATCTGGGAACTTATTAGAAAAGCCAGTGTTAGGGTCTCACCTCCCATTGATTTAGAAATTTTGGGATAGGACCCAAAAATCTGCTTAACAAACCCTCCAGGGGATTCTAACCATACATTCAAAATTTGGCAAGTGCCAGTCTCTGAAGGTGGGTGATTCTCAATCAATTAAATTGGAATCTAGGGAAACAGAACCTAGGCATCAGAACTCTTCAAAAATAGTTTCCAGGTGTAATGGAATTAAGTGGTTCCAATGTGTAGTCAAGGTTGAGAATCACAGCTACATCTGCTATTAGTTGCTTTGGACACAACTGAATCAGCTGGATTTCATGAAACATGTGGCAAAGCTACTTTTACTACAATCTTAACGTGGTGCAAAGTTTTTCTTTCTTTGGGCCCAATGTATAACAGATAGTCTTTGCTTCACCTGGTAAATGATATGTACCACCTCTACATTGCAAAAAGGCCCATTAGACTTCTTTCTTAGAATTGGAAGCTTTAGTGTCCATGAATTTATACTTCATTTTGAAGAAGGTACCTAATGTAGCCCAGACATGAGGTTTAAAAGAACTTCACTGAATTAGCAAGAGCCTAGTTTTCAGTGTTATTTCTCTTTCATCTTTGGGAACACACATGGGTTACCAAGTCGCTAAGAATATTTTCTACTTTCTGTTTTCCTGGTTCTATCAGAATATTATCAATGAAATAAACCAGATTCCTGTATGACGCTAAATTGCTAAAGATTCCAGATGTCTGGGTGATAACTCAGAGTGATAAAAAATGACCCTGAAGTCAGATAAGCAAAATATTTTTTCTGTCTTTCTAAGTTTTTGTTCTTTGTGTATTAGGATAGAGAAACAAGCATTATCCAGATCAATATGTCCAGCCAGGTTCAAACTGTTCAGTGTCTCCAGGATTTGAATGTTGTGCTGAAAAGAATCAGTTTACATCAAGCAGACACAGGCTCAAATCCTAGCAGTCACTCACCACAGGTCATAGGAACTTGAGAAAATTAATTTTTTACTCTGAGCCTCAGGTTTATCTGTAAAATGTTAATAATATGTCTACTTTGCAGATTTCTATAAGGGAAATATTTGTTAAACTAAACAAATTATTTTAACAGTGCCTTCCAAATGCTAAGTGCTCAACTAGCAGTAATTATTGCTTTGTCTTAATCGCCTCTTTAGAGACTACCTGGGAATATGAGTGTATGGCCTTTGGAAGA
This sequence comes from Dasyprocta punctata, assembly GCA_004363535.1. NCBI lineage: Eukaryota > Metazoa > Chordata > Mammalia > Rodentia > Dasyproctidae > Dasyprocta > Dasyprocta punctata. Next base: position 10,409 of record RJWM01021731.1, read on the forward strand.
GTCTGTATTGGAATAAGAGAAAGTTTAGGTGAACACTCTTAGGAATATACAAATAGAGGAGAAAGTTCAGAGAGAACATGTAATGCCATCTGAGAAGGAATTTGGAAGGTAGACAAAACCACCAAGACTAAAAGTTTGTAAAGGTACCATGTGAATGTGTGCTTTGGATTCTGCTTCCCTGCAACAGCAAGGAGTGAAGTTTGTTCTCTCCTTGCAGTAGCAAGGAAGTAGGGAATTGGGGAGGTTTTACGTTCCTCTCCTGTCAGAATAGGGATAGTAGAATAGAATGGGTGCTGCTATGAAAAGGAAAGGAAGACGGGCCAAGTCCCTGATGTGTACTACAAAGAAGAAAGGAGACTTGAGGAATCCTGCCTAGGTTTGAGGGGTCTTGGAACTCAGCTGCAACATAGACCCTGTACCATTGAGTGTTGGTGTGGGCATTCAGAGAGGGACTTCTTCCTAGTCACACAATAACCAGAAGCATGGAGTGAGGTTCTAAATGTTCAAGGAAATATTCATTTTAGGGGCAGCATGGGGAAAGTATGGCTGCTTCTATTAAGGCTTTTGCTGTAAGTTGGGCTTCAGGTCATTGAGTTAGCTAACATCTTTGGGGACCTGAGACTTGCTGTTAGCCAAGGGAAATAGTAAGTTCTGTTGGTGGTGATTAAGGGGGTGGAGAAAACTCTGTTGCAACCAGAGTTACATGGATCTTTTACAACATCTAAGTTTAAGAGTCGAAAACATCTAAGTACCTGTAATGGAGGGTGCTATGATATGATTTGCTGCTAAACCAGAGTCATAGATCAGCTGCCATAACAGGGAAATGCTGTGAATAAACCCTAGTCCTAAAGGAGATAGCTTTCTACTTTTTCTCTTACTATTTGCTCCATTACTCTTCATTTCTGTACCTTCACATCATTTCAGCCACTCATCAGCAGACAGGGGATTGAGAGGTCTTCTCCGAAATAGTGATTGATGAACTATGCCAGACATCCCTGGGCCTAAGCCACTCCCTGCATTGTCTCCAGCTGTGAGGCAACCTTTCCTGGCATGGCTTCAGAACTACAGAGGGTTTCCTTCCTTCTCATCAAAGAGAGGGTGACTCCCAGGAAAATCTGACTCTATTCGCCCATTACAAATGACCTTGCATCCTTCATCTCAGCAAGTCCAGGAAGACAATTACTCTGAGTGGTAATAGAGACTCACTGTTTCTTCTTTCTCCATCACCTCCCCACAACCTCTTATTTCACTTTAAATGGTGAAGCATAAATAAGTGATGATGCTATTGATATGCTTTTATGTATTTCCTCTCTTCATAAACTGAGCCTGTTTCTTAAGCCTGTTGTGAATCATGTGTGCAATCTGATCCCAAAAAGTGCTGTGTTTAGTAAAGCAAACTTCTCACTGGTCACTGCTTTCATCTTCCCAGCAGTCAGTTAGACAAAAAAACTGGACATAGAGTCAGTGGAATGGCTTTTAAACCTGGTCATTAATACTTTCTAGTCACATGACTTTCATCAAAAAATCCCACTGATTTATAAGCCAAAATTATGTAAGGAAGATATTCTGTGATATAAATACAACATATTCAGCGAATATGAAAAAATACTACTTTTGTGTGTCTACACATTCTAGGTCAAGCACAAGGCCCAGGACATATTCTTATATGCTTTCCTTCTGTGATAGTTCTACAATTTGCCTCATCGCCACCCCCACAGGCTTGCTTTTTTTCTTTTTTAATGAATAAACATTTTTCTAAGAGCAGTTCACAGCACACTTGAGCAGAGGGTAGAGGTCCTATACATTCTCTTCTCCCATGCATGCACAGTTCTCTCATTACTAACATCCCCCACTAGAGTGGTATACGTGTTATACACTTGATCAGTTTAGCTTGACACATCATTATCACTCAAGCCTACAATTTAGATTAAGGACCAGCCTTACTGTTGTATATTCCATGAGTCTGAACAAACAGGTAATGATATGGATCCATCCTTATGATATCATACAAAATAGTTTTGCTCTGCCTAAAAGCGCTCTTTGCCCACCTGCTTATTCCTCCCTATCCCCTATCAACTGTTGATATTTTTGCTGATTTTATAGCTTTGCTTCTTCCAGGATATCATATAGTTGGAATCACACAGTATGCCACCAGTTCAGGTTGGTTGATTTCACTTAGAAACAGTCAATTAAATTTTATTCCATGTCTTGGCTTGATAGCTCATTTGTTTTTACTACTGAATAACAATTCTTTGTATTGTGTACACACTTTGCCTATTCACATATGGAAGGATGTCTTGGTTGCTTCCAAATTTTGGCAATCATGAATAAAAACATTCATATGCAGATTTTTGTGTGGATGAAAGTTTTCAATTTATTTGATTAAGTACCAAGGAATTTAAATGCTGAATTATGTTATGAGAGTGTGATTAAATTTTAAGAAATAACGAAGTTATCTTCCATTTACTAATTTTACTATTCTTTTTTTCATGATCTACCTGCATGTTTGTATAAAAGATCATACATGCTTATTTGCAAATTCTATTCCTTGTGGTATCTGGCCTTGTTTCAGTGGTATCAGGGTAGAGTTAAGATTTTATAAACAGTCAAGAGCCAAAAGAACCAACCTTTCCTCAGAACTTCTACACTGACCTGCTGAGTAATCTTTTTAAAAAATTTCTTCCCTCTGGCTCTCCACTTCCCTATTTAGGCAAAGACAGGTCTTAGCTATATAGCACCTGTGCTAGAGTTGGTACAAAGGTTCAGATTAATGCAAAAAAATTTTGTGCTGTATAAGTGTTGACCATTTGTTAGCCATTATCATAAATCCTTACTTCAAGTTAGAAACTGTACTTGAATGCACACTTGTACAGGTTGGTGTTCAGGTCTTGAGACTTTTCCAGGATTTATTAAAAATGTTTAGTTGTGTGTTTTGTCTGACTGCTTGACCATACTGAATTATTCATAAACATTAATGATTATGCTAACTTTTTTTGTATATTTAAACAGTCATTTCTACAACTGGACCTTAACATTTATTGCATTGGGTTGTAGTTGTATACGAATTCAGTTTTTTTCATTGTTTGTGTTATCCATCATTGCTTTGAATAGAAACCCACAAACAGTTGCTAGGAATTGGCCATAGAGATAAGTGGGAAGAAAACCAATCTGAGTTGAGCAGAACCCTGGCAGGGAAACAGCTTATCGCTCCAGCAGCCTCATGGGTCTTGCTCTGCCTGCCAGTCTGTCATACTGGAACACAGAACATTCTCTTGTTGCTCCTCATTGCTGGTGACCTGCTGAAGCTGCTCACAGTGACCACCAAGGTGATGCCTCAAGAACTTTCTCACTAGTCCTCAGCCAGTGGTGAACGATATGGAGATAAACAGCTCTGGGTAGGATGAAGGAGAGATGTGACTGTTATTGGAGGTGCTGCTCCACGAAAGTACAGTGTTTGGATTGCTGGGTTTCTGCATTTCCTTACCTCAACAAATGTTTCTCCACTCAACAAATGTTTCTTGTACCAGGGACAGTTCTTGGAAGTGGAGATTCAGCAGTGAAAATGTTGGTTTCAACTCTTTTTGGAACCTCTAGCCTCATTAGAAAGAGTGACACATAATAATATGCCAAGTAATCAAAAATGTCAGGAAGAAAAAATAAAGCAGCATAAGAAATTCAAGAGTGACAGGCCCTATTTTTGATAGGGTAGTTGGGGAAGGCCTCTTGGAGACAGGATCAGGAGAGAGAGGTGTCTTTATGGGGCAGACAGCCCAGTATGAATGCCCTGAGGCATGTGCTCACAGATTAGCAAAGAGGCTGGTGTGTACGAGTGAGGGAGTGGGAGCCCAGGCAAAATCTGGTGGGGCGCAGGTCAGATACAAAAGCCTTCATCAGTTAATGCAAACTCCTTTAGATCACCACTGAGTGCTTGAAGTAGGTGATGTTTTATTGATTCCAGAGGTGAAAGAATGTGGCCATCTTGGAGGCCACAGGGCCTTTGAAGGCATGATAATTCACAATCAGTCAAGCAAATGGCTGTCTCTCCATCCCACTGTAAGTTCTATGAGAACAGGAACTGTTTTTTTTTGGCTCCCTGCTATGTCAGCAAACATGGTGTGCATCTGACTCACTCTAGGTACTTCATAGATTGGACTCGAGCAGACACAGCAGATCCCTGGCACTCACAAAGCAGCAGTCACTTCAGCTCCTTCTGAGCACTCCAAATCAGTGGTGTATAGCCAATTCCTTGGAATTTTGCTGAGGCTCACATTTGAATAATGTAGATGTCTATGGAGCTAGTGTGGAAGAAAGGAGGAGACGCTTTGCTCCTAGAGAGCCTGTGGCAGGCACTGTCTGGAAAAACAGCTACTAGGGAAGAGATCTGGTGTGAGAGTTGAACATGCTATAGATTTGGAGAATGAGACTATGCATGGGAACTGCTCTTGCCTGGCTCCAGACAAGAATTTAGGAAACAACTAGAATTATAAATCTGCAAAGATCTTAGGTTCCATTCCTTGTGAATGTCAAGTGTTATGGATTGGATCTCTAGGGTCCCTCAAAGGTCCTGTGCTTTCAGCTGATGGACTTTTGGAGGAAGATTCGATCATGAGATCTTGAGCTTCATCTGTGGATTAATCCATTTGTGGGTCCATAATTTGACAGAATTATCGGGAAATGTTAGAAATTTAGGAAATAAGCCTAGGTGAAGACAGTGGGTCATGGGGGTGTGACCTTGGGGATTATATTTTGTCCTCAGTCCCTTCCTATCTGATTTCTTCCACCTCTCTCTGCTTTATGGTTTCCATGAGGTAAGCAGCTTTCCTCAACCACTCACTGCCATGATGTTCTGCATCACCACAGGCCTGTTGTGGGTTAAAAACTGGTGGTCAACTTAATACCAGCTGAATTAAATCAGCACAGTGCTGAGTGTAGATGGCCCACCTTAGGAAAGTTGCCAGCACAAAAGGAGATGCAGAGAGGAAGAGTGGGGCATTGTGGGTTCTCCTAAGTATTGCTATTGTTTGGAGTCATTGGTTCTCCTGGAGGAGCTTGTCATGCTGGCTTCACCAATATGAAGTCGGCCATTATCATCAGAGGAGCTCAGGACCTTGTCACTGAGAGTGGCTGTGGTTCACTTTGGGGGAACTCTGGTCCTTACTTTGAGCATCACTTTCTGGTTCCAGAGGGGAAGATGTTTGCTGTTTAATCTCCAGGAGAAGCTTGTCATGCTGGCTTCCTGACATGTACTTGACTGTTCTCATCTTTGGAGGAGCTCGAGACCTCATTGTTGCTGAGGATGGCTGTGATACTTTTCAGGGGAGCCATGGTTCTTAATTTGAGCATCATTTCTTGGCTCCAGTGTAGAACCCTCAACCTACAGGCACATATCCTTCACCCCACTGGCATAGACTTTCTAGATTCCACCACTGACCTTTGGGCCTTCCCAACACAGATCCGTAAAACAGACTTGCATGAGTCATTGTCGTGGGCTGTAGACCTCCAGTTGGACTTGTGGGAGGCATTGTCATGGGTCCTAGGATTTCAGCTGGACTCACGCAGTACATTGCTCTAGGTCCTTGGCTAGATTTTCTAGGTCTTTTAGTATTGTGGACAGATGTCCTGCATTTCTTGTATTTAACTCTGGGTGAACATCATAAAATAATATGATAAATTCTGGGTCCTGTATATAATTGTTCTCCTTGTGAACCCTGACTACAGCAAGGCCTAAAGCAATGGAGCTAGGTAACCATGGACTGAAATCTCTGAAACAGCCAAAATAAGCCTTTCCTTCTTTAAATTGTTTTCCTCAGGTATTCTGTCACAGCAGAAAGATGACTAACACATTAAAGATCTGATGAATAATTTTCTCCTTCCTGAGAAATGCACACTAGGAACCAAATGTCATTACCTTACCTTTCTTGTGATCACATCATCTTGAATGCACTTACACATGACTGTGTAGGATCATAAGTACTTTATTTTTACCTAAAATCTCTTCATTTGCTAATTCTGACTAATAAAATTCGTTATTTTGCATCTTCTTGTCAAATATTTTTAACTTCAAGACAGCATTTGGTGAGAAGAAACAGCAAAGTGTAGCCATCGTTGATGTTTTGTTATTAGTTACTAATCTTACTGTTTCAATAGTAATACTGTGATTAATTTTATTACCATGTTATTGTTCCTTTCAGACCTAGAGTTGGCAGACCTGCTGTCTTCCATACTGAAGAATTAAAAAAAAAGATAGAGGAAGCAAATAGTCCTAACTCTTTGTCACTCAGAGTATGGGCCCAAGTCCTGTAGCCTGAGCACCACCTACAAGCTTGTTAGAAATGCTCAGGATCTGCACTTTAAGCCATGTCACCAGGTGAATCACAGGCAAATTTAAGAAACACTGCTCTAGCAAGGGCTAGATAGAGCTCATTGTAGCACTGGTTCTTGTCCTTGGTTCCCCTTTGGCATCATATTTGAGACATTGAGCCTAACCCTCCCCCCAAGCTCTACATTCCACATTATATACTTTGTTTTCCCATTCTGTTTTAATTTACCAAAGTATAAAAGTTTGCAAACTGCCCTGGTGACATTAATGTCCAGTCAAGGCTGAAAGGCACCATCCAGTATTTAGCCTAGGACAAATTAGGCCTTGGAGTTGGATGGGAGTTTCATTCCTTCAAGCAACTGCCAGTGAGAGTTCTGATTTGTTTTTACTTCCTTTCATATTCAAAGGAAAGTGGAAGTATAAAGTGTACAAGGAGGACTGCCCTGCCCTACCCTGCCCTGCCCTGCCCCCTTCATTCCCCAGTCTTCCTTCCAGCCAACATGACATGTGACAAGGCTTCTTGGCCAACGTTTCTGTTTCTCTTTGTTGCAGTTCGCAGCATCTAGGCTGTGGAATTGCTCTTTCCCTCTCATTCAAGGCACTGTGCTGATGGGGCTTGGCTTTCCTGTGATGCAAGTTTGAATTTTCTTGAAATAGGTTTTTTTTCTTTGTTTCCTCCATTGCTGCCCTCTGTTCACAGCACCCAGAATCTGTTTGGTTGCTCTTTGTGACTTCTCATGTCAGACCCTTGATCCCTGGTGGAAAAATCCAAATCCCCAGCAGACTTAGCTCATGCATATTATCTAAGTGAGTGTTGCTGTTAAGACAATGGTTTATGCCTCATAATAAGGCCAAGGACTCAGGGAATAGGTCAGGGAAACAGTCAACGGTTGCTATGTGGGAATGAGTATAATGTGGCTGCATTTCCTGAATTTTCAAGAGAAGTCAGAAACATGAAATCTTATTAAAAATATTCAGATTTTTTTCAATGTTGGCAGTTAATTAAAAAAAAAAACCAAAAAACTCAACCCTGGTGTGGTGGCTCATGCCTGCAATCCCAGTATTCAGGGGGCTGAAGCAAGAAGATTGCTGTGAGTTTCAAGCCAGCCTGGGCTAGGCAGCGAGTTCATGTCCAGCCTGGACAACATAATGAGACTGTGTCTCCAGAAAAAAAAAAAAATCTTAAAAGCCCTGCTGGCCAAATAGAACATTTCTAGAGGCCAGAGTGGCCCATGAATTTACAAGACAGGCTCAGGGAAACTTTCAGTGGACTGTTTAGAATGCTGGTCATGTCTTGGAAGATACCTAGAGTCCAGAGTCATGTGGTCAAAGGTTTTTAATAGAGGCCACTTCTTTTATATTAATAGACCCTGTGCCAAAGGCACATCTTCTATATGTACAGGCCCAAGCACAGCTGCTTCTGACTCTTCCTCATGCAAGCCCTTTGTGTGTCCTTTTGGGATCATAATAGACTACTCGTTCTGACCCAGAGTGAGACATTGTATGAGTTGTACAGAATATTTCATATTTTCTGGGAGAGCAAAACAGAAAGAAAGAAAATAAAATTTATACGCTGCTCCTTCCCTTTTCCTCCTACCCCTGTGGTTTTCCCTCCCCTGAGTAGCAGACAGTCCCAGTGTTTGACAGAGCTCCTTGTTTAACACTACCATGTCTCTGCAAGTGACCAAATGTTTCTCCCTCAATATTCTCTTTATACAAGATGATGTGACTTGTGTTTGTTGCTAATATTAGATTTGTAACAGATGCCTTCATTGTTGAGTACTGGGTACTATGCTGTGCAGATTAATAATCCAGTGACAAAGGCCTCTCATGCCTACCAACTTTAATAGCAGAACTTGCTGCAAGGGATAAGACTAATGTTGCACTGGGCAAGCTGAGGAGGACAGACCTCTGTGAGACCAAGGAATTGGGTCCAAGGAAGAACTCTTGGGCTGAAGGATGATTATAGTGAACAAAGAAGAGATATCTTCATCTGGATGCAAGCAGCAATATCTAAGCTTGTGCTGAAAATGGCAATCATCTAGTCTGCACTGATGGTCAAAATTAGGACCCAGGAAAATCAGGTTGTAAGATTAGGGGATCAGTAGATACTTCAAAGGACTGGCCAATGCCACAGATCTTTCTGCTTCTTTCCATTTTTCTCAATAAAGCCTTCTTAGACAAACTGAGTTGTAATTTGTGACTATGAACAATGAACCCCCTAGGTCTAAGCATTAACGCCTGGTACTTTCCATTCCCTCATCTTTAGAATGCTCTCATCTCATTTCTGCAAGATAATTTAAGCATTTAACATCTGCCAGTGTGCTGTTCTTTCCCCTAAGTTTTACTTGCTTGAACCCTTGGGAAGTTAATGTTGCTCCACAAGGTAGAGAACATCTGTCTCTTTGACTTCTGCACCTAGAGACAGACAGACAGATCTTGTTTCCAAGGACCGTCTTCTGCCTGCACCCAGCCCAAAGTTGGGCATTGTAAATTGCCTGAGACTCAGCCAAAGTCAATGGACTAAGGCTATTTGGGTCTCAGAGGGTCATGTTGGAAAGCTTCTGGGCTTTAAAGATTCTGTCTTTATCTAGAATCAAATCATCAGTTTGAATCCTGTAATTAGTCAGTTTTTAGATTGAGTGAAGTCTTTCTGAAAATAAAAACCAGAGCCCTCAAATGCTTGTAATTTCTAGCTTTTCACAATTGCATGTTTTCCACTAAATGAAACCTACCTACTTACACAGATGGATAGAAGGATTGGCAATTTATTGAGTTTTGCTATGGATCAGGTGCCTTCCACTGGTCATTTCACTTAATTCTCATGTGAGCTATATGAGCCAAGTATCATTATTCCCATGTTATAGATAAGAGATTCAAGAATTAGGGAGCTTAAAAAGTTTGTAAGTGGTGGAGCTAAGATTCAGCCCAAAGCCTCCTGATGTCTACACTTACAGAGTCCTCTTGCAATTCCCAGTTCTTTTACCTGCAGACTGGGACACAGAAAGACTTAGAGCTGGGACCAAATGTTTTCTTCTTCCATCCTTGGTGATAGAAATAAACAATTGTTTTAAATTCATAAATAATTATAATGAAGTGGTTACCTCGGCAATGTTTAAAATTCTGTGTTGAAAATAGAAACCATTTGGTAGAAAGCTTAGACTGTAGATTCCAAGAGGGCTAAGACCATGTTTTATTCCCTATGTCCACAATAAATAGCACTGAGCCTGGCCCGTAGCGGTTCATTCAGTATTTGCTAAATGAATAAATAAGTTTCCACAGTCTGCCAGTATTAAGAAAAAACAGATCCTCCACTTAATTTAGATAAGGAAATCCTCAGGGCAGAGACCCTACTTCTTTCATCCACTATGAGAAACTGCAGGTTTCACAGTAGTGCCTGACATCCACAGGTGCAGACAGGAGAGCCCAGCTACGCAGCCTGCCCACATCTAGGGAAGATGAACTTAGGGCATCTCCATGCATGGGAATCTCCATGTCATTTTGCACTATAAGAAGAGTAAGTGCCTTGGTGATCCACTGACACCAGTGAAAGGAAGTCCTGAGAGTTTTTCTATAGTTTGTACTTACTAAATTTACAGTGGTTTTCCTTTCAACTAAATTTAACATTGTTTACATTTTAGAAGTTTCAGTGGACCCTCTCAGCAGTGCTTAGTCTTCTGTGGGCCAGGTGTCTCACTGTGGGCTTGTGAGAGTAGGTAGGGAAATGGGTGCATGTCAATGAATACACGGGTGTGATTTTTCTATGAGAATTGAATTTTTTTTTTCTGCAACAGGATCTCACTGTGTAGTTCAGACTGGCCTTGAACTTACTATGTAGACTTGACTGACCTTAAACTCGCATCAGTCTTCCTGCCTTAGCCCCATGAGTGATGGGATTACAGGCTTGTGCCACCATGCCCAGCCTGAGAACTGAAGTTACCTAATCTAACTTTTTAAAAAATTTTTAATGTGATAAAAGCATACAACAAAACTCACTATCTTAACTATTTTAAATGGAAATATATTGTGTTGAAACAGAGCCGAAGAACTTTTTCATTTTGCAAATTAGAATCTCTATAACCATTAAACAACTAATACTGCTTTTAAACATCACACAGAGTTTAACTTTGCTAGATGACAACTCTGCCCAGAATTTCAGGTTAGCACGACTCAACTTTCTGTTGCTTACATATAAATAACTTTATTAAAATAGTAAATCCCTTTCTGTTTTCCATCTCTGTGGTGAGTCAAGCAGATTCACAGGTTTGACAATTATTAGGAAAATAAGCCGGGCGTGGTGGCGCACGTCTTTAATCCCAGCACTCGGGAGGCTGAGGTAGGTGGAGTGTCATATGAGTTCGAGGTTGCCTTGGGCTACAACGTGAGCGCAAGGCCAGCCTGAGCTACATACTGTGACCCTGTCTCAAAAAACTAGGGCTGGGAGTTTGGCTCGGTGATTTAAGCGCCTGTCTGGCAGGCGTGAGGTTGTGAGTTTGATCCCCGGTGGGCCCCCCTCCCCAAATTACTAGGAAAATAAATCAGGAATTCTAACTCAGCTAAGAACTAATTCTCAGGTTCTTTGCTCCTTCTAGTAAGCCAAATTGAGTTAGCTTCCACATTGCTTGTCAATTCTTTACAAGTGCCTGTGACATTAATGTCATCAACTTGACTGTATTAAGAGCACCTAGAGAGGTGATTGGATTGTGAGGGCACTAACCTCATCAATTGGTTAATCCATTGATGAGTTTATAGCTGAATGCGCTATTAGCAGGTAGGGTCTAGTTGGAGGAAGTAGTTCTATGCGGGTTGAAAAGTGTATCTGGAGAAACCAGATTTTTCTCTGTGCTTCTTGGCTTCAGTGAAATGAGCAGCTTTTCTGTCTGGTTCCCCACTGAGTGAGAGAGGAGAGAGAACAGGAGGCAGGAAACTAGGCCTTTATTGAGAGCACGGGAGGGCTGCTGAAGAGATGATGGCAGACTTCATAAGCTTCAGGAACAATCACGGCCATTTTATCTGGAATTTAACAGGGGTGGAGCCAAAGGGGAGGGCAGAATGACGTACTGAAAGCTGATAGGAGGAGCCTTTGTGCATACGAGACGAGCGGGAGGTCCGACTTGTGGGTTTGCTCAAGGAACACAAGGGGGCGCCGTCCATTCCCAACGGGAACTCCTACCCGAGGGAAAACCTGTCATCCTCCACCATGCCATTCTGCCATGTGGTTTTGCCTCACCTCAGGCCCACAGGATGGGACCAGTCAACCATGGGCTGAAACTTCTGAAACCATGATCCAAAGGAAACTCTTCTTTTAAGCTATTTATCAGTTTCTGTCCCTGTGATAGAAAATTAACAATGCCAAAGACTCTACAGAGAGGAAAGCCAAATACATAGCTTAGGGTGCCTAGAAATTAAATATTGTTTAGTTTACAAGCCATGTTTCAACATATCTCGCAGTTAAGTATGATTTTCCACCATTCCCATTGTCTCTCCTGAGCTAAGAAATTCTCTGTACTCTCACACACTGTAGTTCTACTCTCAGAGCATTTTTCACACTGTTATATTTGCTCGCTTATCCTTCCTGCCATCCTTCAAGTTCTGTGATGTCAAAGTCTGTGCTGATCTTGCTCTGGAATGGAGCTAAATGCAGCATGAAGTCAATGTTGCAGAATTGCCTGGTGCAACAAGATTCCCCTGCATTGCCCTGCCTTGGATTTAGTTTACCTTCTTCCCTGTGAGGAGAGTCAGTGGAGAAGAAAATGGCCTCCAGTGATGAGTCAACAGGCAGAGCAGCTTACAAAGATCGCTGTGCTTGCTTCTCTTCTGCTTGCCTACATGACACTGAGAGCTTCTGTATGAGTGCTACGAGATCAAAGTCCAGGTTAAATATTCTTCCCCTGAAGACTCAGAATCTAGCACAATTGCTGACTCATAATAAATGTTTAAAAATATATTCTCAAAATGAATGAATGAATTAGAACAATGAGAAAATGAAGTTTCATAGAGAAAGAACCCTTTTTTCCTTCCTTTCTCCTTCGTTTTATGTTCTTACTAAATCAGAGTGTATCTCTGTAGTAGGCAAAATATGTCTAAGGGGAAAGGTAACAATTATGATATAGGTGAAATTCTGAGCTTAATAGATGTAATTAGATGGGGCTCTTAACCACATGTAGGGCAGGAGGGAGTGTGGGTTGAGAAAGATGGGGTCACTTGAGAATCTGATGATTAGCCAGATTGTAAAAATAAAAATAAATAAATAAATAAATAAGTAGTCTAGTTGAAAGGGGTAAGGAATAGGTATGGCCAGTGAGAATCCAGGCCAAGGGCGGTAGTTCCCTATCCTTTCTGCTGTACTTCAAATTCTGTGATGCCAAAGTCTGTGCTGATCTTGCCCTGGATCTTATTCAGAAGCTCTAGAATAAGAGAAAGAATTGCACATTTGTGGAACTGCAAGAAGTTGAATGCCAATTATGGATTGGAGGTTGAGTGAGAGTGGTAAGAGATGAGACCTGAGAGGGAGGGACAGATTTCAGTGGTGTTGTGGTCAGCTGGGGAGCTGGGCTTCAACCTAAGGTGAAGGGAAAGTGAGTAGAGGATGTGAGAGTAGAATGAAGCCATCAGATTTATGTTGAAAAGCCATCCAGCTTAAGAGTGGTAGAATAAACCCAGGCACGAGAGCTGTTTCCACAGCAAGATGGTGGGGTACAGTCATCATCAGACACTGGGGTAGCAAAGAAATGTCTAGGTGGGCTCATGTTTTCCAACAACTTGGAACAGAATCAACCAAACCACACAAGTGTGCATGAAATACCATTTTATTTCACACCAGTCACTACTTTCTTTCTCCAAGCCTTTGTGGAAGGGTGTCAGCAGACACTAGGATTGATTGGGTATGAGTGCAGAACCTAAGAGGATCTAGTTGGAAACTTTCTTTCTGGTGAGAAGAGAGTCAGTGGAGAAAAAGGGACTCATGGTGATCAAGTCAGGAGACAACAGTGACTTACTGAAGGACATATGTGTCTTACACATGAAAATGCTGTAAAGATGTTATCTCCTTGGAATGAGCAGTTAGCAAATATTCTAATGAGATCAAGTTTCTTCTATCCTGTAGCTTGTTTCCGAATCTGGGAGTATGGACATTTGTAATTTGCAAAAGTAAATTAAAAATTATAAGTTTATCTTTCAAAGACAAGCACACAAAAACAATCTGCATTGTCTTATGATATGAACCAAAGGAAAGAAAGCAGGCAAAATCATCCATGAGATGCACACACGTTCTGCGCATGTGTCGGTCAGCCACTGACAGTGCTGGGGGGAAACTCAAATCTGCCACAGTGGGTGGGGGCAGAGATATTTATGCTTATCAGAGTAAGGGCAAGGATTGAGAAATTCTGAGAAACAGTGAATAAAAGTCACACAAACACTTTAGTTTTACAGGTCAGTAATTTTTTGTGTTGTATTTTCTGCATTTTCCAGAATACAACATAACTATCATATTTGACATCTGTAGCCACTGATCCAGAGATTAAGGAAATACTACCTTGCACTTAAGAGTATGTAATCTAGTGGGGAAGAAAGACAGGAATCATTGATACCCCCATGTGATTAGAGATACGTGGTCAAAGAGCACAGTGAGAGATTGGTTCCCGGTTGTTCAATTGTGTTTATATGGATATGACTGGGTGACACCATGAACTGACATTGGGAAATACCTATATTCTTATAAAATACTACAAATATTTAAAAAATCCCATAAACTGTATAATGCTGCCAGTATTCCAGGAGAGACATCACCACAATGAGGAGATGATAGGCCTGCAAGAATGAGATGACTTAACTGAGGGCTTAGGTGATCCGGGTCATCACCCCAGATCAAAGGGATACCACCTACTAGTGAGGCTGAAGCAGGAGTATCTCAAAGTCAAGGCCAGTCCAAGCAATTAACCAAAACCCTGTTGCAAAAATTAAAATATGGGAAAATAAAAAGGGCTAAGAATGTAGCTCAGGGGTAGAGTGCCTCTGGGTTCCATTCTCTCTCTCTCTCTCTCTCTGTCTCTGCTTAAATTTCATATCAGGGACTTGTCAATATTTTCAGACCTGAAACCTATAATGAATTTGTCCCTAAGCTCAAAAGTGTGTTCTCTTGCCCATTAGTCTCCTACTTTATATGCTTATATTCCAGTTTAGATTTAGAGGAAAGGCCAGGCTTGGAAATCAGAGGGACCTGCTTTAAATCTGGCTCAGATTGTCACCTCAGGCAAGCATTGACATGCTCTGGTCCTCAGCTCCCAAGTGGCACAGTGGCGAAATAAGATCAAATGGCAAGATGGCAGATGGCTCCTGGCCTTCAGTAGGTGCTCTGGCTCTATTACCACCACCCTACCCTAAATGACCACCTCTCATTGGTTTATTGCAATTTTTTTCAGTCATTCTGAACCACTTCAACCCACCAGTCTGCTCAGAGAAACCAAATGTGTTTGTGCTACTATCATTGAAAGATTAGAAAACTTCAACACTTTTTATAATATCCTTTCCAAACTGCAGTTTATGAGACTTTAGGGGGTCAGACAATTTTATGGATCAATCGTCAGCACTTTTTAAAAAGCTGAATGAAGTAGGACAGAAATACAAGATTGCCATGTCGAAGGTAAGTATAAAATTTATTTAATCAAACTTATTTTCTCATTGCAGGCCTTGTCGAAAAAGGTGTGAAGGATTTGGTCTATATCCCTGCCTCCTAAGGTGCCCCCCTAGTTCTCTCCTCTTTTCCCACACCACCCTTCCTTAAGGGGCTCCCACATGCCATGCTGGCTTCTGATCGCATGTTCCTTTCCTCATTTTCCACGTTTCAGCTCAAATGCCACTTTTTTTCAGAGAAACTTTCCCAGACTATATTCTAAACCTATGTAGGGATCAAGTTCCCACAGATCACGCTCAGTTTTTAAATATCCATTTAATAACACTCATCTTTAGTTAAAGACAAGCTTTTCCACTAGGCTATTGTCTTCATGACCGCAGGAACCCTGCTTTTGTTTACCACTGTAGTAACCCGGCGCCTAACCCCGGCTGGCACAGAAGCATTCAGAGAAATAAATGCAGCAACGAATCAACCAACCAATCAACCAGTGCTGTCGGCTAGTCTCCTTCCTTCCCTGGTGTCGGTCTGGTTTCTCATCCTTGCTCCAAGTAAGCCACAGCAGAGCTGTACTGCCGGCCTAGGATAGGAACTTCCTGTAACAGGGTTTCTGAGCTTGGGTACCATGAGATTTCTGAGGAGGAGGTCTCTGCCCAGCCGCGGCACAGAGAAACAGTTCCGCCAGCATCTCAGAGGTCCCTTTGCATCCTTCCCACAGGGGCCCCGCGGGCGCGGTAGATCCGGAGCCTCGGCACCCAGACGTCGCTTCAGGTCGGGCCAGCTTCGCGCGTGCCCACGGGGCTGATAAGACCAGCGAGCAGGTGACAGCGCGTCCAGGCTCGGGTGCACCCGGGAGCACCGGCCCGGGGCCTCTGCGGCCATCTTCAGGAAGGGAGGTACAGAAGGGGCGAGGCCTTGGGACGGGACCCGCCCCCGCCGCCTGGGCCGCCCAGCTGGGCTCGGATTTCCCCTGCCCGCCCGGCTCTCTGCGCCGCGCGCTCCCGCCCAGCCCAAAGCCCGCGCCGCGGCCGCCCTGCCGCTCGCAGAGGCCGCCATGGGCACCGCGCCCTGGCTCGCGCTGGGAAGCCTCCTGGCCCTGGCCGGGCTGCTAGAAGGCCGGCTTGTGGGCGACGAGGAAGCCGGCTTTGGGGAATGTGACAAGTTCTTCTACGCCGAGACCCCTCCTGCAGGGCTGGCGACCGCCTCGCACGTGAAGATCTGTCAGCGCTTCGAAGACGCCGCGCGCTTCGCCACCCTGTACAGCCCCCGGGACCGCATCCCCGTGTTCTCGGCGTTCCGCGCCGCGCGCCCCCAGGCCCGCCGCCCCGAGCAGCGCTGGCTGGTGGAGCCGCAGGTAGGCGAAGGGGTTCCCGAGCCGGTCGCAGCGCGGGGCTGGACGCTGGGCCAGGCTTCCAGGGGCTGTTTGCAGCCCAGCCCCGGGCAGGGCAGGGAAAGGCGGTCCCCACACCTGCAGCGCCCTGGGAAAGCCGGGTCTCGGACCCACCCTACTGCGCTCCCGGAGTTGCGGCTTGTGTAGCTCTCAGTGGAAGCTACAGTAAGAGCCTGGCGGTCTGCGAGCCTTCACTTAAGGTGCAGGGGCGGGAGGTCCCCTGGGGAGATGGCCTTCCCTACAATTTGGCGCAGACATCTGCAGTGTCTCGTTTGTTTCCCGAGTAGTAAAGAACGTGAGACCCAGGCACTGGAGACCTTGCAGATCCGCAGAAAACCTAGGATGGGCGCTCACACGCCTGGGCGCATGTATTGCTGCTGCATTCATTTCGGGGTGGGCGGGCATTTTCATGGTCGTTTTATAGAAGAGAAGATCTAGGCTCAGGGGAGTGAAGAGTTTTGGAAGACCAGCTAGTAAAATGGGAGAGTTTTTTTTTTTTTGGCTGGGAAGTCATTGCTCTTTCTGTAGCGAAACATACCTTTCTGCAGAGCCCATCCTAGCACAGAAATCCTTCCTTCTACACAGTGAGGCAGCGAGGAAATTTGATTTGAAGTGGTACTGACTTAGAACAAAAAAATAAAGACATGGAGTTTTAGAAATGCAGTAAGATGGTTGGGAAACAACCATTATCTGCAGACGATGGGAAGGACAAACCAGTTTTTCTGACTCTGCATATTATCAGACCATTTGGGAATCTTGTCATCTCTCCTGATGTTGTGTCTGGTGACAGTGACCAAACCAGAGGCCCCCAGAAACCTTGCGGAACCTGCTAGCCTGCTCTTAACACATCCTGGCTAACTGCTCAATCCGCCTCTTCTCTCCTAACACCCATCCCTGCTCCCTTTGACCTCTCACCAGCCTCCCACTCCTACTGCTGGGGGAGGGACCTGTGCTACAGTCCTTGGCTTCGATGGCCACAGCGACTCCACAGCACCAGTGAACAGCAGACTGGATTTTAAGTGTTTCCTTCAGAGTGTGTGGGTTGTAATCTCATTCAGGTGTTTGTAGTTCTGAGCCCTTAGCCAAGTCTCCAGCAATTTGCACCTAGTTTCCTTACCTTTTCCATCGCCCTCTACCTGCTGTTCCTGTTTACGCAGGACCTATGAGATCAGGCATGTGAAAACAGACTAAACTGTACACAGTTAAAACATTTTAATTTAAAATTAGTTCCCCTCCAATTGCACCCCTTGAGCTCAAAGTACCCTGTGTTCTGTAGCTCCTCATTATGCATTGTGATTGTGGGCCTTGGAAGAAAATGGATGGCTTAGTCTTTATTCCTTGAGGATCTTATGAACAGTTGGAGGAGACAGTGTACACATGAAGTCATGGGAATGCTTGCTAAACACATATCACTTAATTCAGAGCGTACTTATTAATCATCGGCCATATGCCAGACAGCAGCTGAGTGGAGCTCCAGAATTCGTGGGCTCTCTATCTGCAGGTGGAGTTTGCTGGGTGGAGAGGTGGCATGGCTTTGGATTAGAGCCGTGATGTGTGAGATCACATCCCAGGTCCTCCTGTGACCGACTGTAAACTTGGCCAGGCTAACTTACAAAAAAGTTAGGGTGACTGTGAGGGTAAAATGAGTTACTATATATGAAGTTCTCAGAGAGGTACCTGACATACAAGTTCTTGCTATTGCTGCAATATAACCAGAAAAAAGTGTGATTTTATTGATTTGTTTGTCTATTTATTTTTGCCATATTTGGGGATTGAACCCAGGGCCTTTATAATGAGCTATATCCCGAAAGCCTTTTGATTTTGTTTAGAGAAAGGGTTTTGCTAAATTGTCCAGGCTGGGCTCCAATTTGCAGTCTTCCTTCCTCAGTCTCTCAGAGTGCTGGAATTACAGGCATGCACCACCCCACCCAGGATAAAAACATAATGTAATAGAGGTAAACAAAGTCCTATTAGATTTCATCTGTCTTTAAGGGGATAGCAGAAAGTCTTGGGGTCAGGGTGGCATTTGTATGTGCCTGAAAGAGTAAGATGGAGTCCGAAACGGAGATGAGGGAGAGTAAATTCCAAGCAGAGGAAGCAGGACAAGCATTACAAGTGAGACAGGCTGGCAATTCAGGGATCAGTGTGGGGAGTGGTTGGAACAAGAAAACTTAATACTCAGGAGCTCAGGATAAGGGTGAATACTGTAGGGAGGGGTCAGGTTAGAAGGAGTCATCAAAGAAGGCTTAGGGAAGCAGAAGCATTTATGCAGCTATTGAAAGAGTCATAAGGAGGTATGATTTGCCAGAGAAGTGGAGAGAACTAAGTTATAAAGGCAGTGGAGACACTGGGTGGAGTCATGAGGGAAGGGACTGGGAGATCAAAGAGGATGGAGTGGGAGAGCAAAATAGCTCCAAATAACAGCTTGAGAGATGAGATGTCCAGCAGTTTTGGGAAGTACAAGAGGCTGGAGTGCCCACCCTGTTGCAGAAATCAGTGGTCACCAGGACTGAGAACTGAAGGATGCTTTTCCTTGCAATGTAGTTGACAGCTTCCCTACTCCCCTGTGTGTTGTCTTCACCTACAATCTTAGATCAAGTTAGCCAAGAGCCAAAGAATATTAGGAGGGAGGGAAGGAGAGAGGGAGGACAGAGGCAACAGGAGGTGCAGGCAGGTTCCAGAGCGCACTGCAGCAAACCTGACCTCCCTATGCTCTCTGGGGCCTGCCAAGGTCCCCACTGCAGAGAGGTGCTCAGGGCTCAGTGTGTACTTCTGGCTGCCTCCAAGCAGTTCATGATGCCAAAGTTGCTCTGTGCCTGCATCAGTCTACCCAGAGGCCCAGCAGATAGGGGAGGAAGAAGAAGGGAGCAAAGAAGCTCAATGCTCGACCTCAGCAGTGAGTAAAGCAGGGCTGCACAGACACTCCCACTCACAGAGCCCAATTCAGCAGCTCTCAAGGCTGGTTTGATGATTCCCTTTGAAAAAATGCTTCTAAATTGAAGATCACAGAGCCTGAGTCATGTTTGTGCTTAAAACCTTTACAGCGTTGGCCAAAGTTCAAGCGACAGAATGCATTTTACAAGGCCATTCATGGCCCAGCTCCTGGCTCCCCCAGCCCTGTTTCTCACTGTGCTCTGCTCTCGGATTTATGTCCCAGCAGTATCAAGCTCCCTGTAGTTCGTTCACAAACTGCACTCTTTGTCAGGTCTGTTTCTTTGCTTCTGCTGATTCCCTTTGCTCTGAATACTGTTTTTACACCGTCCCCATTAAGCTCTTTACTTTCTCCTCCCAGGCCCTTCTTTAAGACTATGGCTGAGTGCCTCCTGCTCTGGAGAGAATTCTGTACCTGAGTTAGATCCCTCAAGTGAGGTCCACCCTCTCAGTACTTCTGTAGTTTTTCTGTTTGTGTACTTAACATTGTTTTGTAATTACCTGCTTATCTATTTATCTCCCCATTATGAGCCTTGAGGGCTGAGAACTATATCTTACTCATGCTTGTATTCCTGGTGCCTAGCATGTAGAAAGCACTTAAGAAGTATTGAATAAAACAATTTATTTTTGTTTAAAATAGGAGGATCAGTGAAGCTACAGTATTGATATTTCCTGCATTTTCTTGGTGAGGAACTTCCTGTTTCAAATGGCTGACCCTGTAGCTGGCCAGCAGCCCCTTGTGTGTATATGTTCAATATGCAAAGCTGGAAGGCAACCCTTCCTTGAAGGCCACCCCATCGGTCCTATGATGTCCTTCCAAAGTACATTGTCAGTTCAGAAGCCAACACATGTGACTTATCATTTTATAAGCATGAACACTGGAAGAAAATAACCTTATATCTGTTAATAATAGTATGCATTTATTTTGTCTTACAAAGTACTATGAGGTAGATGTAGTATTATCTCTTCATTGTGGAGATGAAGAAACAGGCTAGAGTAGTTAATTGTGGTATCTGATGTTAGGCAGCTTGGATTTGAATGTAATGACTAATTACATAATTACTCTTAGTCCACTGCTCTTTTTGTATATCACTGTGTGATTGTTTTGCCTTATAATGGATCCTCTGCGTTCCTAGTCTTAGAACTTTAATTTTTATGTTTTATAAAATTCCTTTCCCAACAATCCTAAGTAGGACAGGTAGGAGCACATACTTGGATGTATGAATCTTGCCCAAGCAGCAGTGGCTCTGGAGTGAGGGAATATTGGATGAACTGGGAAAGCACCTTCCTAGAGGGCCCAGTGAGATCATATTTCAAATCTTAGAAAATGACTGTGAACAGTTGTCTCAAGTTAGACTCTTGATTAAACGCTCTATCTTTCATTTCTATCAGTGTCTTCTTGCTTGCACATTCTGAATCATCTAGAAACACTGTTGTTTATTCTAACCTCAGCCCTCTTTTTATTGCTTCCGAGAACAGATGTACAGAAGGAATTATTCACTTAAATCTCTGAGAAAGCAATGCAGCCAACAGGACAATGCTGATTCTCACTTCCTGTTAACAAACTTGATTCAAATCTCTGCTTTGCCATTTATGAACTATGTGTGACCTTAAATTCTTCCAGTCCTATTTTTATGTTCTGTTTGTTAAAGGTTATAATGTTGTTTATCTTAGAGAGTGGTTATAACAAATAATAAATACAAGATTACCCGAGTAAGCATGTAGCATAGTACTTGGAAAATAGTAAGGGCTTAGTAAATATTACTATGTATACTTTAAAGTCTCACTCAGATACACACAGATGTACATGGAATGTTGGATTAGGTAGATGACTTAACAATTCTGCAACTCTCCTGAAATATAAAACATGTATCTGTACGTCATCTCGAATGCTTGCTGTATGTCCCACATTCATGTAAGTGCTCAGAAAATGCATGAGAGACTGAGTGAATGAAAGGTTGAATGAATACATAGATGGATGGGATTATTGAGTTAAAAAAAATACTAACAACAATCAAACAGGTACAGAGAGGCCTCCACCCTCTCTGTCCTGAGCAACTGGGAGTTGTGTTGTTGCAAAACAGTGAGCAATGGCATTCCAGTTCCTAGTGCCAAGCCTGGGTAAGGCGGGGCAGCACCTGGCTCGGGATGGTTTCCCAGGCAGTCACTCACAGCCTCTTCCCTCACTGTGGTGCAGAGAGCAGGAAGAGGAGCCCTGCATGCTGCCCTTCATCGTGTTTTCTTCCTTTTCTGGCACTTTCTCCATCTTTCAATTCAGTGTTACCATTTGTTAACAGGTCGGCAAGTTAAGGTCCTTGCTCGCTATTGGCGGCATGTTTCAGGGACATTTTGTCTGGAAACATCAGTGGTAACAATTCTCTATTCTATATACTCTCTACACTTATTGTTTCAGTTCAGACAAATTTAGACAACCCAGGGAAGGAACTGTCATTTACTGATCCTTCTGCATGAAAGCTCTTTGCAATCTAACTTTTCTATATGACATCTCTAGGCATTGTGCTCCATGTTGTATACTTCAGGAAACTAAAGTTCACTGTGCTTAAGTAACTTATCCAATCACTCAGCCTATGGCTGCCGAAGACCAAAGCTTTTAGCTCTTTTCTGCTTTGTAATTCTGCTTTATAATTATAATACCAGTGTTTTCTCTCCAGAACCCAGATCGACTGGTTAGATTTGTTATTTTCATTTTGCTAAATCTAGTTCTGGGCTGTGGATGGGGCTCAGTGGTAGAATTCTTTTTTGTTTGTTTTGTTATTTTTATTAGTTCTTGTTTGTAATACATAATGTTTGCATTCCTTATGGGGAATTGGTATGTGTATATAATACATCTCAATTTCTTTTTTTTATCCCGTCTCCCTTCCCTCCCTCTCCGCTCTATCCATCCCTTGATCCTATTCCTTATTTTTGGTACATATTTGCAGTACATAATGTGTACATTCCTTGTGTGGAGTTGGTACATGTACATAACACATCCTAATCCCATTTTCATCTTTTTCACATTTCCCTCCTCTGTCCCTCAATCTCTTGATTCACTTCTCCTTTTAGTAAGATCTAACCCCCCACTTTCTACTATCGATCTTTTATTTTGCTCTTTATTTATATTTTGGTTTTCTCATATGAGAGAAACCATGTGATACTTAAATTGTGTGTTCGATGTATTTCACTTAACATTATGGTCTCAAGGTGTATCCATTTTCCTACAAATGATTCTTTTCTTCTTCAAGATCCATTTCATATCTACTGAGTAGTTACCTTTTTATTCTGTAAAACGTGATATTATCATAGCAATAATTAATTGCCTGCTGATGTATCTATTTGGCCATAGAAAGGAAGGAGAAATAAAAAAGAAACTGATTCATAGGCCAAACCAAAAATAGAAACACAATTTATTATTCTAGTCATGCATTTGTTGACCCTGTGCCTGACAGAAGTGTAGTACAATCACAAGAGGTCAAGCTAAGGGCATTTTATATTTTTAATCAAAACTGAAAATATGGGCATTTTGAAGAATAAACAAGTATCTGAAGTACTATTTGAAATTACACATTCTTGTTGACTTACACTCTAAGTTTGAGATGACTGGTCTTGAGTTTTGTGTGAACTTCAGTTGGTAGGAGTACTTGATGCTTAAACAAAGTCCTGAATTCTCTGATAATGAATTCACTCAATCAACATATATTTATTAGGCATCTGGTATGTGTCAGATACTATACTAAACCCTGAGAATAGATCATTGAACCAAACAAACAAAATTACCTGCTTTCATGGTGTTGCAGTGAGGGATTGCAAGGAGAACGTGACAATACAGGACACATAATTTATAGTATTATTTTATGATAGTCACCCAGAGTCAAATACAAGAAGTGTAGGAGATCTGTCCACACACTAAAGACCTGGAGAATCCAGATGAGGACCTGGATCCCACAGCAATGTCCTGCATGAGTCCAGCTGAAGACCTAGAGCCCATGACAAGTGCCCCCATGAGTCCAACTAGAGGCCTAGAGCCCATGACGATGACTCATACAAGTCTGTTTTATGGATCTGCCCTGGGAGGGCCCGAAGGTCAGTGGTGAAAACTAGAAAGTCTATGCCAACAGAATGAAGAATCCTGCTACTAGGCTGAGGGTTCTGCACTGGAACTAAGAAGCGGCACTCAAAAATAAGAACCAGGGCTCCCCCGAAAAGTACCACAGCCACCCTCAGCAACAATGAGGTCCTGAGCTCCTCTGATAATGAAGAGCCAAGTTCATATCAGGAAGTCAGCATGACAAGCTTCTTCTGGAGATTGAACAGCACACATCTTCCCTCTGAAGCCAGGAAGTGATGCTCGAAGTAAGGACCAGAGCTCCTCCAAAGTAAACCACAGCCATTCTCAGCGACAAGGTCCTGAACTCCGATGATAAAAGCCAAGTTCATATCAGGGAAGCCAGCATGACAAGCTCCTCCAGGAAAACCAATAGCTCCAAAAGAACCAACAGCTCCAAACAAGAACAACACTTAGGAGAACCTACAATGCTACTGTTCCTCTCCAGGTCTCCTTTTTTATGCTGGCAACAGTCCTCAGGTGGGTCATCTGCACTTAGCACCACACTGATTCAGTTCAGCTGGTGTTTAAGTTGACCACCAGTTTTTAATCCACCACACATGGGATTTAATATCTAACAGAATACAGATGATAAATAAAACAAATAAAAAATATAAGTTTGAGCACAGCCTGGGCAACTTAGTGACTTAGCAAGACCCTGTCTCAAAAAAAGAAAGGGGTGCTGGACATGTAGTTCAGTGCAACTTGTTCAATGCCTAGTACTGCAAAAGAAAAAAAAATTAAATAGTTTAAAATGCTAAAGTTATGAAATATCCAGGGTGTGTGTGTGTGAGATTTAGAAGTAGTTTTCTGAGAAGGTATCAGTGTGGAGGTGACTTTTGGGGGCAGACCTGCAGAAAATGACAAAGACAATAATACAGATGTCTCAAGTAAGAACATTCTAGGGAGAGGGACTAGTAGTAGTAGCAAGGCCATGAGATGTCCATGATCTTTGGGTTTGAGGAAGAACTAAGAGGCTGGTGTGGCTGGAGAAGAATAGCAGGATATGAGGTCAGAGAGGTGGAGAGGGATCATTTAGGTCCTTGTGGACTATTCG
>RJWM01021732.1:0-34674 GCA_004363535.1 Dasyprocta punctata
GTCACCTCCTGCTCATCTGGGCGGCAGCTCCTCTGCCTCCTGGCTGTCCCCACTGATTCCCAGACTCTGTGAGCTGAATCTGGTCACCCCACCCCACCTGAGCTGGGGGCAACCTCACACCCAGCCCAATTAGGGTTCCATGCTGGCCTGGGCTCCCCTCCAGCCCCCAAGGTTACCCTCACCCAAAGACAGGCCCCAGTCTTGCCCTGGATAACCATCTGGTGCCCCCTGCTGGTCAGTTTCTTGTAACCCTCCCAGTTTCCAGGGTCTAGTGCTGGCACCCCAGCCCCTCCATGCCCTCCCACCAGGAAAGCGTTTACCCAACTGACTGTGCACAGCAATTGAAGGAGGCAGGTTCTGTTATTGCCCCATTTTACAGATGGCAAACTAAGGCACCCAGATGATAAGTCACTTAACTAAGGGATGGAATCAATTTTTAACCCAATACAATTAGTAATAAGAATGAAAGCAGCCAGTGCGACGGGAGCGCACACATGTAGCCCCAGCTACTCTGATGGCTGAGACTAGAGTTCAGGAGTTCAAGGCCAGCAGGAGCAACATAGCAAGACAGAGAGAGAGAGAGAGAGAGAATGAGAATCAACCCAGCTTTTCCTAGAATTTACTACTGCCCTTGACTGGCCTGGAACCACATGCGCTCAGCTCTTCAGTGCATTATCTCCTTAAACTTTCCCACCTTCAACAACCTGGCATCAAACTCCCCATTTGCACCAGGTCTCCAACCATCCTTGCACACGCTCAGCCACAGCAGCTGCCTCCTCCCCCACCCTCAGCAGGGGGCCCTCAAACTGCCCACAAAGTACAGAGCTCCCCGCCTGCATCTCCTGCTTCAGGCCATTCTGTGCTCTTGTTTTCAGGGTCCTTTGCCCTCCTCACTTCAAGGAATTATCTCTCTCCTTCCCACACATTCCACTCCTGCCCTCAACCACAGCCTTCCCAGAAACACTTAAAGCACTGAAGTCTTTCTCATTAAAAAAAAAAAAAAAAGACTGGGCGTGGTGGCACATGCCCGTAATTCCAGCACTCAGGAAGCTGAGGCAGGAGGGTTGCTGAGAGTTTGAGGCCAGCCTGAGCTACATAGAAAGACTGTCTGGAAAAACCATAAATAAATAAATAAATATTTTAAAAATAAGCAAACGGGAAAATCCTGTCCCGTCCCCGCCCCCAACTCTCACTGCCTTCCTGATTTTCCTCAGTGAACGTCTTGCAAGAGTTTTCCACACTCACTGTTCGTTTCTTCCTGCTTCGTCTTCAACCCAGGCTGCTGCAGCGCTGGGCGCAGAGCGCCCCCAGAGGAAGCTAAGGTCACATCCACCGCGTGCTCCCCACCCCGCGGATGTGGCTCTTCAGGGCACTTGACCTCTGCCCCAGCAGCCCCATGAGGCTCTTGGCCGCCTCCTTCTGCAAACGCCGTCTACTTGCCCTCTCCACCTCCTCCCAACTCTTCACTCCCTCCTCGTTCTCCCGCAGGGGCCACTTGTCATTCCCTGGCCACTAAACGCCAGACACTCGCCCGGGTAATCTCGACCACACAGCCTCGCAGACGCTGGCAACTCCCGCGGGGGTGTCTCTTTTCCGTTGTCTAGCCAGGGCAGCGTGGCCCTGGCATGGAGCGGGCAGAGGCCCAGGAGGCTGCTCCGCCCCTGCGGCACACGGGATCAGCCCCACGAGGAAGGGTTCAGCAGCCCCAACTGTCAACACTGCCCGGGTCGGACCCCAGGTGGGTCCACTTGATGGACTGCATTGGCGCATCCAGTCAGTTTCCTGCCTCCTCAAGTGGACCCGCGACCTAATGCACAAACCGCAAACCCAGAATCAGCCTGCAAAGCTCCGGCTCCCTGCGCCTCAGCTGATCCCCCTCAGGTCCTGCCCAGTTTAATTCCTCAGTGTCTCTCCTGTGCCCTCCTCCTGGGTACCTTCATCACAGGCCTGCGCATTTGTAAAAGTCATCCTATCTGATCTCCTGGCGTTATCTCCCCAGCCCTGCCCAGCATGTTCCCCAGGCAGCAGGCAGAATGGTCTACCTGACCATGATGTCACTCGGCTTGACTACATCTTCCTGTTGCTGTGGATCAAGACCCAAATCCTTCATGGACCTGCAAGGCCCACATGTTCCAGCCCCTGGCAGTACCCGGAGTCTCGGTCTTCCCACGCCACCCCATCCTTAGCCAGTGGTCAGTTCTTCAGCTCTACCAGGGTCCCTCCTGCCGAGCCCTTGCATAAACTGTTCTCCCTGCTTGATCTGCAACCCTTCCTCCTCTCATCTAGTTCTACAACAAACCCTCTCAAAGAACTGTGTTCTTTCCTCCAGCACACTTATTTCAGTCACATGATGACTAACCTGTCTCCCGGTGTAGACCCTGTGCCCACCAGGGCGGGACACACCCCTACTTTCACTGCATTGTGGAAGGTGGAAGGAACCAAATCCAGCCTTTCCACCTGACCACGCAGAGAATCACTCCGAGAAGCAGCATCTCGCTCATCCGCCCTGGAAGAGCTCTTTCATTCTTTCCTTATTACAAAAGCAATCAGTGCTTGTGCAAAAGTCGGAAAACACAAGCAAAAAGAAAAATGTATAGTTCTCTTATGCACACTATTTTGCAAACTATTTTTTACCCTGAACAATAAAACTGGAACCATATGCACAGTACAGATGCATGTCAGAAACACCATCTCTGTAATGTTGTTGTTCATGCAAAATATCCTAATATGAAAACAGTGAAGTTTTTTTCTCTTTAACCCAGGGTCCTCAGTGGACACATTGAATTCTAATATCCAGGAAGTGTTGTAAAAGCAGGAAATTCTGATTGGAAGACTTGGATGAGTCCCGGTTCTTGCTATGTTGTTAACATCTCTGCCAGGCAGGACAGGAGTCTAATGGGCATAGCACAGTTCCGCTGGATACGCCATTGAACCAGCCTTCTATTTTTGACCAAAGTGACACTTAACATTTTGTAATTTCGAATTGTGCTGCAATGAGACTCCTTACGCCTGTCCTCTCAAGGGTCCTTAATTATCTCAGAAAGGCAATTCCTAGTGTGGCTCGCACATTCCTAGGCCTGACCAGGCCGTGCTGGTTGACAACTTTGAGTTTGCAATCCACTGGTGCTCAGATGGCACCTCTTTTACGTCAGTATCAACTTGACCTGGGAGAGGTGAGGTAGTGCTAAGGGGAATCATGGTTTTCTTTTCTTTTTTCTTTCTTTCTTTCTTTCTTTCTTTCTTTTTATTTAACTTTATATCCTTTTGAATTATTTGATTTTGTGATGGCCATCAGGGATGATTTTTACAATTAAGCAAGAAAAGCCAACAGGATTTTTGGAAATGTTAAACGGGCTTGCTTCTGCCCCAGCCCTGCAGCCGTCTTTGATGTCCTCCCTCGGCAGCTGAACGCGCATCTCAAGATCAACACGTGTGTGGGAACCCAGCCGAGCCCTCAGCTTCCCCTCTCAGACCTGCTCCCTGCTCCCTGACCAGCTCAGGAACTGGCATCTCTGTTCAACCTGCTGCTGGGGCGGAACCAGGAAGCCCTCAGCGCCTCTTATGCTTTGGATGGAATCCAAATCTTCAGGGGGCCCCGTGAGCCGTGGCCCTGCCTGCCTCTCCCAAGCGATCTCTGTGGGTTCTGAGAGCCTGTGGCCTCAGTGGGGATTCCCATGGGCAGAGCTGCCCAAATGTACCTTCAACATCCCCTTTCTCCATGCCTCACTTTTCCGACTCAAAGCCTAAATGTCCTTCCCCAGAGAGTGTCTCCCCACCTGAGCCTCTTCATCGCCCTTGGCTTCTGTTTGTACTTTTACATTCCAGTGTGGGACACTTTGCTGCTGCCGGCCTCCGTCATCGGTGGCAAAAAGCCCCTGCAGGTGGGGACATAGCTTTTTCACTGTGAACCCGGCACTAGCAGAGTGCTGGCCCACGGCAGCTTCCCGGTTCAGTCAGCAAAAGAAGGCAAGAAGCAGAGACGATGCTGTCGTTCTCACTTTTAAAGAAGACTCTGCAGAGGACACAAGCATAAAGCGATTTGCCTGATGTCATCCAGCAAGTCAGCAAAACTTCTGGGTCCCCTGCCCGGGCTTGCAGGCCCCGGGTGGCTACCAGGAGCTCCTAGGATGTACTGGGTGTTTTACCCATGTGTCTTAGTTACTTTTCTCTCATTGCTGAGACAAAATACCCAATACTCAAAGTTAAAGGAGGAAAGGTTTATTTAACTCACAGTTTGTAGAGGTTTCAGTCCATAGTAGGCTGTCTTCAAGGCAGAGTGGTATATGGTAGAGGGGCAAGAGTTCATGGTGGCAGAAAACAGCAAAAGTAACAAGAGCAAAAGGGAGGAACAAACCTCTTTTCCAACCTTTACGTTATATTCAGGCTACCCGCCCTAGGGCAGGTGTAGCATTCACACCCCCAGTCCCAGCACTAGGCAATGACTCAATCACAAACTAGATTCAGTTGCCTCCAAAAAGCCCACCCCCCCATGACTGCATGAGGTTCTGGGGGGACATCCAGACACAAACCATAACACCACGTGTGATCATTTCAACTGTCCCAACTCCAAGGGAGGAGAGATATTCTCCCCACATCAACGCAGGCCCTCTGGGGTCACACAATGCACCCAAAGTAACTGGGTCAATAGAGGAGACACTGGATTTGACCCCAGGCTTCTCTCTCAGATCTTCCTACTATAACCAACTACAGTCCGTGCATTTTTAGTGAGCATCTACTAAGTGCCAGGCACCGTGCTGGGAGCTGGGGAGGCAGAGTGCCCCCACAGACACATCCCTGCCCTCCTGGCTCCTCTAGAGGAGGGGGGCAGGCAACAATTGCAACACTGAAAATTCCGACATCAGCCTCAGACTATGCAGAGTATCCCAGGTCTTCATTCCTAGCGTTTCTCTGTCTCCTGGCCCCTGAAAATTTCTCCTGTGGTAGCTTCTGGCCAGGGCCTCCCCAGCTCTACTGGGCCCATCTCCAGGGCTGCTCCCCTACCGAATTCCCGTGCGCACTTCATAGCACCACCAGGGGGCAGCCGTGCTCCGCGCCAGGAGGCTCCTAGCTGCAGCCAGGCTTGGGTGGGATTCTCTGCCAGAATCTCTGACTCGGCAAGGGGCGGGCAGAGGACAGGAGAGAAGTGGTGAGGAGAAGAGAGACAGGGACCAAAAGGGACCTGGTCCTCACAGTGGGGATGCTTTAGAGAATCAGCTCTGTCCAGTCTTAGGGATAACAGTTCCACACTCAAAGTACACAATGTACTACACGATGTACACACTACATCTAGTGTACTCAGAGTGGTGAAAAGATTGCCACCATGGAATTTCAGAATATTCTCATCTCCAAAAGAAGCCATATTCCCATTAGCGGTCACTCTCCAATTCCTGTTCTCTGCCTCTCTGGACCTAGGGAACCCCTGACCCACTTTCTGTCTTTCTAGATTTGCCTCATCTGGACATTTTGTATAAGAAGAATTAAAGAATACTCAGTGTGATGTTTAGGGTCTTGCCCCCGTGGTAGCACGGAACCCTATTTCATTTCTTTTTGTTGCCAAATCATAGCCCATCCTAGAACTGAGCCACATTTTTTGTGCTTTCATCCATTGACGGACACTGGGGTTGTTTTCAGTTTTGACTACTCCCTGAGCAACGCTGCTGTACACAGTCGTGTCCAAGGCTGTTTTACAAAACAGAGAATTCACACACCATCACATTGGCCTTTTTAACAAAAGAATGAATACACTTTCACCCTCTCGGTGATCCAAGCCAGTGGTTCTTAGTCTCTTAACAAGTTATGCAACCACCTCCATGATCTCATCTGGCAGCATTTTGTCATCTCCCCCAAAACCCTTAGCAGCCCTGCCCTGTCCCCCGCTCTCCGCACTGCCCGGCAACCACTCATCCACTCTGCCTCTGTGCCCGTTCTGGGTGATTCGTGTCCATAACATCACCCGACACGTGGACTTCTGTGTCTGGTTCTTGTGTTTAGTATGATGCTGCTGAGATTTGCCCAGGTGGCACGATATGTCGCCACTTTATTTCTCTCTGTTGCTAAGTCAAGTTACATTGCTTAATGATAAAGCCACTTTTAATTCATGTGTTTGCCAGCTGAAAGGTAATTTGAGTTGTTTACACTCTTTGGCTGTTTCAAATGATGCTGCTATGAACATTCTCGAATGAGTTTTTGTGTGAGCGTTATCTTTCCGCTTCTCTTGGGTATATACCAGGAGTAACATTGCTGGGTCTCAGGTCTCATGGTAAAACTTTCACTTTTGTGAAACTGACCGGCTCTGAGTGTCTGCATCATTTTCCTAGGAAGGTGTAAGAGCTCTAATTTCTCTACCTCCACATCTCTTGGGTTACAGTCACCCTAGTGGATGTGAAGTGGTATCTCAGGGTTCGTTCAATAAACTTTTACCTAGGAGCACCTACTATGGACCAGGATCTATTCCAAATGCTGAAGATTTGCCGGTGAATGGGGAAGAGATGGCCCCTGTCTACATGGAGACTCAAGTTCTGTATAGATTAGACATTAGAGTGATGGACAACTTCTCAAGATGAGCTCAGAAGTGGTAAATGCTATGGAGACTTAAAATGGCATGATGGGATGGGGGACAGGGCCCCTTGGGAAGGTGACAGTGGTGATGGGGCTTAATAAGTAAGGAGGTGCTATCATGCTCAGGCCTGGAGGAAGGGAATCCAGGGAAAGGAAGCAACAGGAGCAGAGGTAGGGAAGCCCAATGGGTAGATGTTTCCTGAGAACCTGAAAGCAGCTGAATCTCAGGGAGGAGAGAAGGGGGCAAGGTGGATGGAGGTAGATCCCAGAGGCCTTTGAAGGCTGCCATGAAGAGTCTGAATTTAACTGGTTGTCATGGTGCACAACTGTAATCCCAGCACTCTGGGAGGCTGAGGCAGGAGGACTGCAAGGTCAAACCTAGCCTGAGCAATTTAATGACTTAGCAAGACTCTGTCCCAAATATAAATAAATAAATAAACAGGGCTGCAGATGTAGCTCATTTCACAGGTCCTGAGTTCAGTCTCTAGTGCCAGAGAGGGGGGCGAATAGAGCTCTGTGCTTAGTATGAAGACACTAAAAATTTGAAATCAGAGTATTTAACACTTCAAAAATGCCCCCACCCACCCACCCAGGAGTTCAAGCATCATGCCAGCCTTGGTCTGGCATCGTCAGCCCCCAGAACACAGCCCGGTCCATCTCCCCAAACCTGCCCCTTCACTGCATGCCCCAGCAGCATTTCCCAAACTTCACAAACAGGCCCCCAAAAGGACAAAGATGCTCTCGGCCGGGCAGCCCTGGTTCAGATTATTTTGGCAGCACTGTTCCTTCAAAATAAAACTCAGAACAGGCTCCTTGGGATCCTGCACAAGCATGAAACAGCTACAAACCCAGTAACCTTTGGTGAACAGCACCCTGGAAACACGCACATGGTGCTGTTTGTTGGATCAAAGGCACCCACTTTGGTACAGCACGCTTTACGGACTGAGGCACTGTGATGTGGCACTTGTTTCTAGATATCACTAAAATAAAGCACTCAGTTTTCTGTTTAGCTTTTGCTTTTCCTTTGGACCTCCTACCCGCTGTAGAGTTGACTCACTTAACCACTTCTCTTATCTGGGTGAGGGGAAACATCTCATAGGGTGAGCACACTGGGCTGTCATTTGACCTTTCTTGCTTCCATATTTTATTATTATTATTATTATTATTATTATTTTGGATGGAACCCAGGGCCTCATACATGCTAGAGAATTGCTGTGACCCTGAGCTACTCTCCAATCCTAGCCTTCTGTTTTATTTTTTATTTTTATTTTTTTTTGCGGCACCAGGGATTGAACTCACAACCTTGCGCCTGCCAGGGCAGGCACTTAAGGCACTGAGCCAAACTCCCGGCCCTGGTTTTTTGAGGCAGGGTCACACTATGTAGCTCAGGCTGGCCTTATGCTCGCGTTGTAGCCCAAGCCGGCCTCGAACTCACAACACTCCACCTACCTCAGCCTCCCGAGTGCTGGGATTAAAGGCGTGCGCCACCACGCCCGGCTTAGCCTTCTGTTTTAAAGTGAACAGTATTATTATCTTTGGAAATTCCCACTTCTTTTTTTTTCCACTACGTAGATCAGGCTGACCTCAAACTTGTGACAATCCTGCTGCCTCAGCCTCCCAAATGCTGGGACTACAGGTATGCACCACCATGCCCAGCTCTTCTCTTATCAAACGTATTAAAATACACCCACATCCCATATCAAATACATAATGTTTTGCTATAAACAAGAACTTCTTTTTTTATAATTTTGCAGTTGAAATTATCTGGATTCACAGGGTGTGCATGTTATTTTGATGGTCGTGGTGGTTACTTTAGAGTCATTAAAATTCTTAGCTCAGGTCTGAAACATCTTTCAGGCCCTTGGAACTCTCCCAGGTCTGAGGGCTGTGCTCATGGCATTGGAGAGTAAAAAAGCCAAGCTGAGGCCTGCCTCTTTCTTTCCTAATCAACCCTAGACTGTTAAAGCAGGGCAGCTGGCACCACCCTGACCCTGGGTGCAGGCCAACCAGGCACTGAAATAGGATGCGCAGTCTGAGTTATGAGGCTGGGTCCTTCAGAAGAGGCAGAAAATACTTCTGCTCATTGTCCCTAGACATCATTGAAATGAAAGTCCCAAATTAGGAAAATTCTATGGAGCCCATTCCTGGGAACTTGCCCAAAACTACGCAGAGGAATGGCCCTAATTTGAGGCCCCACAGCTTTAAGGTCCAATCGCAGCTCCTTGGCCCTAGGACTCATCCTACACATTGTGCTGCTGGCTCCCATCCCAGCGCTTTCTTTTCCCATCGCCCTCCACCTGGTGTCCAGGTACCAGCAGCTTCTCCACTGCCAGGCTCTTGCCTCTGCTATTGTCTCTGCCAGAATGCCCTTCCTATTGTTTTATTTTGGGATATTCTTACACCTCAGTAGATTTCATGGGTTATACAAGTTCACTATATGAAAATCAGAAAATATCAATATGCAGAAATATTAAAATTAAGCCAGATGTAGTTGTGGGCTGAGAAGCTCAAGCAGGAGTATCAAAAGTTTCAAGCCCAGCCTGGGCCATTTAGTGATTTAATGAGATCCTGTCTGAAAATTTAAAGAAGAGTTGGGGACGACTTAGCTTAGTGCAAAGGTCCTGGATTCAATCCACAGTACAACTGGTCACTTGAATCAATAATCTCATCATTCAGAAATATTCATGATTAACTGATTACTGACTCCATTCTTTCTTTCCTCTCCCCAGACTTGATCAATCTCTCACAAGTATGGAGATTATCCCTCCCACTCGTGTAGTGGATATCATTAAATTTCAAATGATACCACTTCCTTCTTCCTTTGCTGTTTGAGGTTGACATTGTGGTCTAGAGCTATATTTGTATTGGTGCATGTTGCCCTGGCTTTTTTTTTTTTTTTTTTTTTTGCTTATATTGCCATTCATAATTCCATGGAATGAAGAGGATGTTTTTTACCTATCCCACTGATGATGAACATTGAAATGGTTTCCAGTATCTTGCTGTTGCAAACTACACTACAGAACACCCAAGTACAAGTCTTCATGTATACAGAAACATGAATTCCTTTGGGGCAAAAACTTAACGTGGAATGCTGAGACTCCACTCCAATAAATATACTATACCACTGTGTTTTTCTCAGCATCAAGAGGGCCTGCCAATGACTCCTCAACATAACTATGAAAGGCATAAATAGATTCTGTTTTTCATTACAATCTACTCTATGAAGAAGTATCTTTGTTGCTGTATTTTTAAAAATTTTATTTATGGTAGCACATGTTCGCAGTGTGGAAGGATTGCATTCATCATGAAGAATTGGCACATCTGAATTCTTTTATGTCCCTTTCCCTGATCCTCACTCCCCCCTCTACCACTTGGTCCCATTTGCAAAGATCTAGTTCCCTGTTTCCTACCATCTTTCACTTTGCTCTTTATACTTTAGTTTCTTATAGAAGAGAAATCATGTGATATTTACACTTTGCATCTGATTTATTTCACGTAAGATTATGGTCTCAAAGTGCATCCATTTTCCTATAAATGGCTCAAATTTATCCTTCTTTATAACAGAGTAGTACTCCGTATTTTCTTTATCCATTCATTTGTTGATGGAATATACACCACTTCCAAGGTTTAGCTATTATGAGTTGTGTTGCTATAAACATAGATATGCATGTATCATTATAATATGACATTTTTAATTCTTTCAGGAAGATATCTAGAGGGAAATAGCTGGGTTGAATGGAGTTTCTGCTTTTAGTTTTTTTGGGAATCTCCATACTGACTCCCATAGTGGTT
Organism: Dasyprocta punctata; assembly: GCA_004363535.1. Taxonomy (NCBI): domain Eukaryota; kingdom Metazoa; phylum Chordata; class Mammalia; order Rodentia; family Dasyproctidae; genus Dasyprocta; species Dasyprocta punctata. Next base: position 10,351 of record RJWM01021732.1, read on the forward strand.
GTTCCAATTTATTTTTTGTGGTTGTTTATTTGTTTGTATTGTTTTTTGTTTTATGAGACAGGGTCTCACTATGTAGTACACGTGGTCCTTAAACTCACTATTGTAGCCCAGGTTTGTCTCCAACTCACAGCAATCCTCCTACCTCAGTTTCCCAAGTGCTAGGATTACAGGTGTGTGCCATCATGCCCAGTTCTCTCTTTTTTTTTTTGGTACCCGGAATTGAACTCATGACTTTGCACTTGCCAAGTGGGCACTTATGCCACTGAGCTAAATTCTCAGCCCCTCCATGCCCAGTTCTATTGCTGTACTAGTTTACATTCCCACCAACAATGTAGAAGGGTTCCTTTCTTCCCAAAATTTATTATTTCATTTCTTGATGGTAGCTATTCTTTCTAGAGTAAGATGAAATCTCAGTGCTGTTTAAATTTGCATTTCTGTAATGCCTAGAGATGCTGACCATTTTTTCATATATTTATTGGTCATTTGTACTTCTTCTAAAAAATGTCTATTCATCTTATTTATTTATTTATTTATTTATTTCTGGTACCATGGATCGAACTCACAACCTCGTGCCTGCCAGGCACGTGCTTAGGCCACTGAGTTAAATCCCTGGCCCTATTTTTTTTTTTTTTTTTTTTTTGCGGCACCGGGGATTGAACTCACAGCCTTGTGCCTGCCAGGGCAGGCGCTTAAGCCACTGAGCCAAACTCCCGGCCCTGGTTTTTTGAGGCAGGGTCGCACTATGTAGCTCAGGTCAGCCTTGCGCCGCGTTGTAGCCCAAGCCGGCCTCGAACTCACAATGCTCCGCCTACCTCAGCCTCCCGAGTGCTGGGATTAAAGGCGTGCGCCACCACGCCTGGCTCTCCCTGGCCCTATTTTTTGACACAAGGCCTCACTATGCAGTTCAGGCCAGCCCTCAACTCACTTTGTAGCCCAGGCTGGTCTCAACCTCACAATGATCCTCCCGCCTCAGCCTCCTGAGTGCTGGGATTAAAGGCGTGCGCCACCACGTCCAGCTTTGTCTATTCATTTCAGTTGCCCTGTTTTTGATTGGGTCTTTTATTTTAGGAGGGGTCTAATTTATTTGAGTTCTTTACATATTCTAGGTATTACTTCCCTGTCAGAGGTGTAGCTGGCAACATTTTTTCCCCATTCTGTAGGCTGCCTCTTCACTCTGTTGGTTGTATCTTTTGCTGTGTAGAAACTCTTTTCATTTGTTGATTATTGATGTCATGTCATATGCAACTGGAGTTTTATTCAGAAAGTCTTTGCCTATGCCTATGTCTTCAAGAGTCCTATTTTTATCTTCCAGCAGATTCAGTGTTTCTATTTTAATATTTAGATTTTTGATTCATTTTTATTTTAGTTTAGTGCATGATAAGAGGTATGAGTATAGATTCAATCCTCTATATGTGGATAGCCATGTGGCTGTATTTTTGTGCATACTTTTAATTATTTCCAAGGAGAGATTCCAAATGTAAAACTTCTGAGTCAAATGTGTGTTTAAAGACCAGTTACCCTGAGGACTCTTGAGCCAGTTGCTCTTTCTACCTGTGGGAACAAGGATCTGGTTTCTCTGAATCTGAACCACTTACCTCTTTACAAGAATTTGTGTCTAGTAATCTTCCCTGTTTTTATACATTTACTACTCCTGCCCCTTCTCTTGTTCTCCTTAGCCAAATCCTGGGTTTTGGTTTTGGTTTGTTTTGATTTTTTTTTTTTAAGACAGGTCTCACTGTATAGTCCAGGCTGGCTTTGAATTCAACATCCTCCTGCCTCAGCGTCCCAAATGCTGGGATTATAGGCATGTGCCGACATACCCAGCCAAGCTCTGGCTGTAGACTCCTCTAGTCTTTTCTAAATCTCTTATGGTATTTGTTACTCTTTCTTCCTTTCTAGCCATTCTTGTGTGTCATTTGTCTTTCCCTCCATATGTGAGTGTCTTAATACTAGGAACTCCTTTTTCTTCATTGTCACTCTTTCATAACGTATACACCATCAAGTAACATTTACACATTCACAGTACACTCTACATGTAGACTGTTGTAGTGGTCAGATTTCCCCTGGTTGGTACAGAACACCTAATTTCTGCAACTTAAAAAAGGGGAGCTTCGTTTTTGCTCATGACTTCAGTCCATGGTTGGCTGGTTCCCAGACAAGAACATCACGGTGGAAGGGCATGGCAGAGCAAAGCTGCTTAGTTCATGGCAGCTGGGAAAGCAGAACAGAGGGACAGCATCAGAGAAGAAGAAGAAGAAGGAGGAGGAGGAGGAAGAGGAGGAGGAGGAGGAGGAGAAGGAGAAAACTACAACCAAATTTCAAAGCACATGAATGAGGAGGCAACAATGCTACACGCATTGTGCATTGTCATCCCCAAATCATTCACCCAGAGCACAAGACATCTCCAAGGGCATAACATTAAAGCATCATTCATCAATGTTCCTTGAGGCAAAATGGGGGATCCTACCAATGTAACCTTGGTATAAATCCTTCGTTGAGTTGATGCCAACCTCAGAGGACAGCTCGTGGGTGCCCCTGGGTGTCTACATGCAGTCTTTCAAGTACTGTGATTAGACAGTGTCAGGCTCACAGTAGGAGCTTCACCTCACGCCTGGTCAGTTTACTTTGCTGAGCACTCAGTAGATCCAGACATTCGGTCTAAACCCTGGTAACAGCCTGGTAAGTAAAGCCATGGTAGTGCCTCAGACACTGCTGATGGGAATGTAAAATGGTATAGGCACTTTGGAAAAAAGTTTGAAGTTTCCTAAGAAGTGAAGCTCACTCTTCTCATGCAACCCAGAAATTCCATTCCTTAGGGTTCAGATATCAGCCCCATGAAATAAAAATACATTTCCACACCAAGACTCAAATCAAATATAGACAGCAGCATTCTTCTACAGAAAAGTACCAGAAGGAATCCAACTGTCCACAAGGGACAAACGAAATGCAGTCTAGCCACACAGTGGGACACGCCTTAGCAATGCAAAGACACTGCCGATATACACAGCGGCATGAGTAAGGCTGCAGAACTCTAAGCTGTGGGAAAGAAGACAGTCACAGATGATCACAGACAAGGAGTCCACACACAGGCTATTTCTAGAAAAGACAAAACTGGAGAAACAGAAGCAGATCAGCAGTTGTCTGGGTGCACAGATAAAAGCAGGGACAAGGCCAACCGTGGTGGGACAAGCCTGCAGTCCTGGCACTTGGGAGGCTGAGGCAGGAGAGTTACCGTGAGTTGGAGGCCAGCCTGGGCTATGTAGTGAGTTCAAGGCCACCCTGAACTACATGGTGAGATCCTGTCTCAAGAAAGAAAAAGGAAAAAGCAGGGACCAACTGCAAACGGATAGGTTGGGTCTTCTGTTCTAAAACTGGACTGGGGTAATGATTGCACAGCTCTGTGCATTTACTAAAGATCCCTGAATTGTGTGCTTAAAATGGGCGAAGGCTGTGTCATGCAAGTTGTAGCTCATTAAGAGAGAAGACAAAACAAAAATGAGGTGATGCTCACATCTGTGGGCCTTGTAATCTAATTGGGGGCTGGGGTGGCTCAGCGGCGGAGCACGTGCTTAGCATGCACAAGGACCTGGGTTCCATCCCCAGCACTGCAAAAAGAAAAAAAAAAAGATATAATCTAATTGGAGAGGAAGGCAATGGGAAGACTCAGTAACTAAGTGAATTAGGAGCTCTAGTCAGTACAACGAAGGAAATGGGGCAGATGCAGTTATGGAGAAAAAGGAGGACCTCTGTCGAGAAGAGTCAAGGAGGACCTTTCAGAAGCTGTCACATGGGGACTGAGACCTAAGGAAAGGAGACATGGAAGAATGAGCCAGCCCTGTGTGCCAGGAACTGCCAGGCCTCCTTTTACCCACTTCTCTTAGAGTCTCAGAGGTGCCAGAACCGGCTCAAGACCACATGGCACTTGGCGATAGGGGAGGTGTTTGGAAAGAGGTCTTCTTGGGCCCTGGGTTGGCCTCAGCCTCCCCACCCATGTTGTGGCAGCCAATGCTAATGTCCCATCACAAGTACACTGCTACCGTGTCCACACTAGCCTGCCATGGCCCAGGGCTCAGGCTACACCAGGTAGTAGAGGTGCCTGGGCACGTGGTAGGTGAGGAGGCAGCTAAAGTGCAAGTGACTTCATGCTGTGCTGACAGCTGTGGCCCAAACAGTGTGAGTCACAGGGCAGGGAGGCTGCAGGATCGGCCTGCCCGATCTGTAGGCTCGCTGCAGGCTCTAAGCAGACCTGCCCTCCTTCACCTCTCCCTGTCCAGGACCTACTCCTCAGCGCCTGCAGTTCCTGGGGGCAGACCTGGGTTCAAATCCTTCAGGGATTCCTCCTCACTGCACCAAGCCTTGTTGCCCTGGCCACTGAATGAGTAAAAAGCAGATCCCAGCTGAGAGTACACATCTTCTAGTCCTAGGCCTGCCCTTTCCATTCTGCCGGGGTGAATGGCTTCTCATTGGGCACTCGGCTCAGCGTCTCAGCTCCATCCATGCAGCAAGTCTGACTCTTGAGTGGAGCCTTATCCTGTGGCTCTGCTATTTTATGTCCTGGTCTTCAGCCCTGGCCCAGGCCAGTCTTTTTGTGGGCCTGGCCCACCCACAGTCCTGGTCAAAGCCTTGAGTTCTCACCCTTGACACTGACTGGGCAGCCCTAGGAGAGCCCCATACCCTAGGACCACTGGGAAGAACAGCCTGGTTCTGCTTCGAGGGCACCTTGCTCAACGCCTTTCTCCTGCCCTCACCTGCACCAACCCAAAGACTGTGGCTGGAGCAGTCAGCGAACCCAGAAGTGGGCACGAGCCCTGAGCCTGGCATGGCCACACCTCACCCAGTCCCCGAGGCCAGCTCCCCAGGGAAGCTCCAGGGACCAGGAGTATTCAGGCTCCAAAACAGAAGCCAAGCTTTTTTCCAAACACACGACGTGGCCTGGTTCTACCAACCTCCACCCACCTCACTCGCCTGTACTTACTGTGCCTGGCACTGCAGCCTCTGGCACTATCTTAGTTACTTTTCCCTCGTTGTTGAGACAAAATACCTGACACCCAAAATGAAGGAAGGAAAGGTTTATTTATCTTACAGTTTTTGGAGGTTTCAGTCCATAATCAACTGATTTTAAGGCAGTGTGGCATGGCACAGGGGCAACACTTCAAGGCAGCAGCCAGAGCAAAAAGGGGAAAACACAAGCCTCTTCTCCTCCCTTATATTATACACAGGCCACACACACACACACACACCCCAGTGCAGGTGTAGCATTCACAAAATCTCCTTGCCCTCCTTTGCACAGGATGAGGATATTTACAAAGTAAGAAAGCTGGCTCCCTGCTGAGTCTCTCAGTTAAACTTCCAGACTTCTAGCCGGGCGTGGTGGCGCATGCCTTTAATCCCAGCACTTGGGAGGCTGAGGTAGGTGGAGCGTTGTGAGTTCAAGGCCGGCTTGGGCTACAACGCTAGTGCAAGGCCGGCCTGAGCTACACAGTGCGACCCTGCCTCAAAAAAACCAGGGCCAGGAGTTTGGCTCAGTGCCTTAAGTGCCTGCCCTGGCAGGCGCGCGGTTGTGAGTTCAATCCCCGGTGCCACAAAAAAAAAAAAAAAAAAAAAAAAAAAACTTCCAGACTTCTCAAGTTGACACAATGTATCAACCGTAACAGGCACCTTCTTCCTACCCTTTCCTTTCCCTGGGTCTTGGCACAAGTGATTCTCTCTCTCTCCCTCTGCTGGGGATTGAACTCAGGGCCTCACACATGCTGAACTAACGCTGCAGCCTCAAGCATCTCTTTCACCAGTGACTGGGCACCACTGCCGAGCTGGTTTTATCCCCTTTTCTCTCCTTGTGATCCCACCTTTCCCCAGTCTGTTCCCTCCCACCACCATCTGCTCTATCTAGCTGTCAACGGACAAATTCACATTATGAAATGTTTTTGTTTGGGGCCAATATCTCTTCCATGTACACAAGTACAATGAGGAGACCACACAGTATTAAAGATTAGAAAATATCGATCAGAAAAGAGAGATGGAAAGAAATGTCTCTAGCACCTGGGCTGAATTAGTTGCTGAAGAGATAACTTATCTAAGTGCTTCCTAGCAACCAAGGGAAAAGAGGAAATTCACTGGGTTGTGGTAGCCTGGTTCTGGGGTGACTTGGTTCCTTGAAATAACACACCCTCCCCACTCCCCCTAGCAGGGTTGTATATCACAGAGCTGCTAATGGCAGCAAAGGCATTTGAGGAAATGGCCCCGTCTCCTGCCAGTCTCCCTGTGCTGGCCCAGTGAACCCACAGCATGTCTCGCACTTAGCTGTCCCCACCTGGTTTACTTTCACAGCTACTTCCCTGGCTCTGGGAGGTGTTCACAGCTACGCCAGGCGACTCCCACAGAGGATACTGCAGAGGAGATTCATAATCTCAGAGAAAAGCTAGAACTCTGCACGTCTTGTCCAGGTCCAGGGTCTTCAGGGCCTCTGGGTTTGAGCATGGGCACCAGAAATGAAGCCCTGATCCCCACTGCTGCCACCCCAACTCCTGTGTGCACCTTCAGAGCGACACCAGCGAGTTCAAATCCTGCAGTGTAAATGCCGCCTGCCTGGATCAGCACCCACGGCTCACTCGCCCCACTCAGTGTCGGTTTCCTATCACAGAGGATGGTGGGGGCCTGGCCTCCTGCAGTGGGTAGCCACCGGATTAATGAGGGGCCCTGCCTTTTGTTTATGCGGATCTTAACCGATCCAGGGAAGAACAGATGTGAAGCACCTTACCAAAAAATGGACAATTGTTGAAAACTATGCTTGGGCCAGGACTGTAGCTTCACGGCAGCACACCGGCTTAGCATGTGCAAGGCTCTGGGTTCAATCCACGTCACTGCCAGGAAAACAAAACAAAGCTACATTTACCAAAAGATTAAAATCGTAAGTTGTCTCATCCCACATCCTCTGCTTGCTGCCTGTGTGATCTGGGACATGTTGCTTTGAGCCTCTTTGAACCTCAGTTTCCTCATTTGTAGAATGGGATGGTAGCAGTACCCACCTGCTTTGAACTATTGTAGAACTAAATAAATTAATACAAAAGAGTACTTGGCCCAGTACCTAGCTTGTCGTGTGCAGTAAGACATCTTAGCAGTCATTATTATGACGTAAGCTCATTTTTTGGTTTGTAAAAATGTAATTCTGGATAAAGCTGAGCCACCTTGGGCTGGTCTCAGTCCCCTATTGTATTAGAAACAGTAGTTCTTCCTCCAAAACAAAAACAGGCAATTTAAATATTTACCTCATTCTTTTGAGCATGTTAAAGTGGATTTCACCCATCATCTCAATAAAATCACCCCCAGTTCCCTCCTCACCTCTCTCTCTCTCCTTCCCTCCCTCCCGTCCCCCTCCCTTGATTTTTCAGGATCTCACATAGTGCAGCAGTACCCAGTCTGCATCCTGTACCCCTATGACTACCTCGCGTGACTCCGGGGTCCCCCTTCTCCCACTCCACCCCTCCACCCACCCCCGCCCTCACCTCTCACCCCCAGTGGCCTCCACCCTTTCTTCTCTGATAGGAGTCTTGGGCCCTACAGTCGGTTTCCTCTCCCTCTGCCCATTAGCTGGGACCGCAGGGTGAGCCCAGGCAGCTGTCACCTCGTTTCCTTCCCCAGGGAAAGTGGGAGGAAACAGGTTCCTGATGAGTTTCCATCCATAAAACCATCCTACATTTGTTGATCCAGCTGACTGCAGGCCCGTGCTGCAGTCTGCAGTGGTTAAGGTCTGGGGAAAGGGACTATGGAGACATGCATTTCTGTATTGTTTATTTTACAATCAGCATGTATTACATTTGAAATAGGAAAGAAGAGACATCTACTTTATTCTTTTTTCAAAATTCAGCAAGGGAATTAAGGCAGAGGGAGGAAACAGGAAAAACAAGACAAATGCCTGGGTGGAGTAAATGTTTTAAATCTATTCCACAGCTCCTTTGTGTAAGTCATGCGAAGTGCCCGGTGTGGGTCTGGCATACACTCGATAAATAGCAGCCCTTTTTGGGTTTCAACAATCTCTATCCCTCCCAGAAACTCAACTGCCCGACTGGATCAGAGAAGTTAGTGGCCCAAGGAGAAGTTGGAGGAGTCTCAGATGGGAGATTCTAGTCCCCAGTCTCACACCAGGTACCAGGACAGGGGAAAGGGTGTTGTGGCTATCTTGGTGCAGGGATACGTGAGCCAGAAAATAACCTCATTGATCTGACACCCTCTGTCTGCCTGTGACCCTCAGTGCCCTGGCAGTAGAGTCTCACTATATAGTCCAGTGTGGCCTTGAATTCACTTTGTAGCTCAGACTGGTCTTGTACTCATGGTGGTTCTCCTGTCTCAGCCTCCTGAGTGCTATGTACCACCACATCCAACCAGCATTAGTCTTAAAAAAAAAAAATCAGCCAACCAGAAAGAATTTTCTGGGCACCTACTGTGTAGCAGACATTATCAAACATCTGTTCTGCACAAGATGACAGGGCGAAGCAGAGTTAGAATAATGCCAGTAATAACTGTTACTATATGTTGAAAGCCTGTGAACTCCAAGCCTCATCACAAATTCTCAGATATTTCTTTTGTATCCTGGGGAGGTCTGAGGCTGGGATGACTAGAAACTACATCTAAACTAGAATGCCAGCTACCTCATCTCTGAGGGGCTCACTTCCTGTGGCATCTGGCCAATCAGAACTGTGGGGCACAGTGATTGGCTCAGCAATTGACACATGTCTCAACGAGAGCCAATGAGACTCAGTTTGGGGAGTATTGGTGAGCTATGAGGAAAAATGAGCCCATTTCTGTTAGAGAGATGTAGGATGGGAGGCAGCAGCCATCTTGTCATCATGAGGAGAGAGCCTGCGAAAAACTGAGGCCAGCGAAAAGGGAAACAGTGTTGAGAGACGAAGAGAAGATACAGTATTCAATCTAATGGCATCAGCTGAGCTCTTCATGGAGCCATGCCCAAAGCTAGTTTTCCCCTGTACTTGTGATTACATAGACAATAGGGTTATTTCTTTCTGGTCCTGGGCAGTTTAAGTTAGGTTTTCTGCCTGTCTGAGGTTTGCTGCTCACACTGTACTGTCGCTGTGCCCAGAGGTTTGCATACTGAAAGAAGAGTCCCTCAACCTGCCATCCCATCTCCAGGGGGCTAGCAAGAGAAACAAGTACTTCTGCTACAAATCACTTGTGTGTCTGTGATCTCAGAGGGTCCCCAGGAGCTGGACGAAGGACCCTCTCCTGGAGGAGCCATCATGTTTGGAGGCCTTGGCTCTAGCCCTGGTTCTGCTGCCAGCCAGGTCTGTGAGTGGCTCTGGGTTAAGCTCCCCTATATCTCATCCTCCCTGCCCCTCCCAAAGTGTCCTTTTTAAAATGAAGAGAGGCACATTTCTCCTCTGTCTTCCTCATAGAGCTAGGATCAAACCTTGCCATTGCTGTCATTGGTAAGACTCAGCCTGGTTCCTTCTATGAGGACCAAGCATTCCAGAATGTCCATGTTACCAGTGAATAAAACGTGGTCATGAGCCCTGGCCTTTCTTTCTTCCTTTTGGAGCTTACTGTTGGAGTATAACAGAGAGGAAAAGCACCCCGACCTAAAGAGACTGCTTGGTGATTTTTACCAACAGAAACACTTGTCCCAGCCCTGAGATCACAAAACAGCCTCACTGACACCCAGTGGCTCCTGAGAGTCCTTGCTGGCGACTCCCTCCCCATGGGCGACAGGAGCCTGACTTCCACAGCCAGCACAGATTTGTTTGCTTCTTTTTGGACTTCGTATATGGTTTGTGGGTTATGAATGCAGTGTACAATAATTGATTCGATCTTCACATCAGTAGAGTGAAATGGGTAGGAATTATGAGCTCCGCTATACAGAGGAGAAAACTGAGGCTGCAAGAGGTGAAAATCCACCTCCCTCAGCCACATAGCTGGCACGTGGAAAGCTAGGCCATGTCTCCCTGGATCCAGCAATGTCTCTCCAGGTGTTAGGCTATGACTTCCAGGAAGTCACTTGAGGAACAGTCAGGAATCCGAAACCAGGCCAATGGTTCTCCATGGGCAGAGAGCAGGTCTAGGCCTTCGGTTCTGGGCACCTTTGGGATATGATGCAATCCAGTCCTCTTTGCCATGCTTCCTACCTACTCCACGTGCTTTGAGACCTTCCTTTCCAGCTCCCTCCCTTCTCAGTAAGGAATTTAGGGTGCTGGGGCAGTGCAGAAAGCTATTTCCACAGGGCCCCTCCCTATACTGCAGGTTCCCATACACAGTCCCCGGGACCAGTGGCCCCCTTGCATTCTGATACCCTGCCTGCAGCATCTCTGTTCCATTCGTCCAGGGCTGCCCTGGGTTGGCTCCTGAGCAGGGGCTGCAACCTGCTGCTTCTCTGGTTCCCTCCCAGTAGTGGGTTCTCTCTTTCCTCGAATTCACTTGGTTCCAGCTAACTCACCCCTGCTTCCCTGTGTGTGCCAGGCAGTCTTTCCCTAGCTTCAGAAGCTCTTAAACATCCTTCAAACCTCAAATCCTAAGCTGGATGTGGTGTCTCATGCCTGTAATCCCAGCACTCTGGGAGACACGGGATTGCAAATTCAAGCCCAACCTGGGCAACTGAGCAGTTTGACAAGATGCTCTCTCAAAAATTTTAAAAAGTTTAAAAAGGATTAAGGATGTAGCTCAGCATAAAGGCCCTGGGTTCAATTTCCAGTACCAGAGAAAAACTAAAAGCCCAAATCCCAATTCCTCCAGAATGTCTTTTCTCTCTTGAACATACACTCATGCCTCCTACACACAAGTTTGTTTTCCTCAGTGTGTACAAATATAGATGAGCACAAAAGTCACACAAACACATACTTTCACCATACTCAGTTTTCATCATTCTGTTTCACAAACCAGGCCACAAAGTTGCACTAAATCACAGCCACATTCCTCTTCCCTGTGGGCACACACACATACACGCAAAAAACATCTTAGATTTGCTCTCTACTTGTTTACAACAGGGACACCCATGCTGTGGAAGTGCAAATCACTCAAACACGCAGACACACGAATTTTGTTCATTCCTCCTTGGCTTGCACCCACACAAGGTACACAGAGGCAGTTGCCTGCTGACTGAATGCAAACATACATGCCTGGAGAGGCCTCACGCCTCTGCTTCCCTTCCAGACCTCCCTTGCCCCTCTGTCAAGTTTGCAACACACACACACACACTCAGGCATAGCAATCCCCAAATATAGTCAGTCTTTCCTTCACACATAAACACACAGGCATGCAGAATCCTCCCCCCAACCCTTTTCTGTCTCCTCCTCTCCACCCTCCTCCGCTTTTACACACACACACACACACACGCACACACACACACACACACACACACAAACACACACACACACGCAGCTACAGCGACCTGGATCATACTCCAGTGTAGGCGCCAGGCAGGAGACAAAGGTCGTTGAAACTCCTGGAGCCTTTCACTGGACATAGCTGAGCCTCTCCCCATCTCTGCCTGTCCCCAGAGCTGGCCCCAGCGGCATAGGGACCCTGCCCCCAAAAGCCACAGACATTTGAGCCGTAGTCTGCCTCAGTGGTCCCCACGCAGCACTGGCCTCGGGGGCCAGCGCGCCAAGGGTTAAGGAGCCGGGGGCGGGGGCGGGGGAAAGGGAGGGAGTCGGGCCTCCGTGGGTGATTGGCTGCTCCACCGAGGACCGGCCCCCGAGGCTCACCATTGGCCCGCGGCGGGCCCCGCCTCCCGGGCCTGGGCACCGAGCCGCGCGCTCGCCCGCGAGGACCTAAGCGCGCCGCCGGGGCTGCAGCAGCCGTCTGAGCAGCACAGCACAGCGGCGGAGCCGGAGCCGCGAGCAGAGAGAGCGATCAGAGCGGAGCAGACGAGCTATGGTGAGTGCCGCACCTAGCCCGCGGGCTGCTCTGATCCAGCCTCAACTGTTCTCGGCAGCGGTGCAGCGGGTAGCACCCGGACTGGCCCGGATCGCGGGGGCTGGGCGCCGGTTGCAGTCAGAGGCGTGGAGTCGGGGGCTCCGAGGCCGGGCTCCGATCCCGCGGGGCGCGGCTCTTGCTCCATCGGGGGCTCTTGACTCCGGGCAGCTGACCCAAGGATGGGAGTGAAGGGCTGGGGGGAAAGTTCAGCTTGGGGGCAGTTGGTGCCGGTCTAATTTGGGGTATCCGGAAGTCCCTGTACCCAGTTTGACGTGGAGACCGTGGGCAGCCGGGCTGGGTCAGGCTCGCGGGTGGCGGTGATCGCGAGGCATCAAGATCCATCCGGATCTGAAGGTTCAGTAAAGCGAAGGTCGGTCTCGACCAGTCTTGGGCCGTCGTGAGTGGCTGTGCCCAGCGCTTTAGTTTGGGACACCCTGGGGCTGATGATCACGTTGTAGCGTAGGGGAGGGGGTGGCTGTCAGAGACCAGGGGACACTTGGAGGCGCTACGCCCAGCAATTTGGTCTCCCATCTCCCAGTAATAAATCCTCAGAGGAGAGGCCAAGTGTTGACCTGGATGGGCATTAGAGGAAAAAGGGGTGCTGCGGAGCCCTCCTCTGGAAGCCCAGAAGGGAAATCCATATGATACCAGCTGGGCTTCTGGAGCTGATGGAAGGGGCGTTGTCTCTGGGGTAACAGAGGCCTTATGTTGGTCACATCCCTAGGGCCTAGTGATTTCCTCTCCATCGTGCACCTGCTTCTGTTTGGGTTCTTTGCGCATGGACAACCCCTCTGGTTCTCCTGGTCAGGTTCTCTGCCAGGTGCAATGGGTACAAGGCACATTCAGAGCCTGAAAAGACCATGAGTCCTTGATTTTGGCTGCCAGTCCCAGGGACACAGGCACCTCCACTTGCCAAGCCTGAGGGGGCCCACTGTGGGAGGGGGGAGGGGATTGGACCCCCTATAGAGCTGAAGAGCTCCAGCCCCTGCTCTATATAGAGCTGGAGATCTCATTCATGCCCCAGTTCTTGTCTCTCTAGAGAATTATGGCTTCACTCTATGTCCAAAGGTACCTGGAGGTCATCTTGGACTTGGTCTACCTCTTGGGTTAAGAATCTCCCCCTAAGCTGAGTGTGTGTGTTGTATGCCTGAAGTCCTAGCACTGTGGGATGCTAATGCAAGAGGATTGCAAGTTCAAGCCTAACCTGTGACTTAGGGAGACTTTGTCTTGAAAAAACGGGGGGGGGGCCTTGAAAAAGTGGGGGGTGGTGGTGCTGGGTGATGTGGCTCAGTGTGAAGCCTCTGGGTGCAATCCCAATACCCCCACCAAAAAAAGAAGACCCTCCCCTGGGTGCTCTGCTTGGAGAGTTTCGCCATCCTGGAGCATATTAGCTATGGACAAACCCTTGGTTAAAAGTCTTAGAATGTGAATAGTCAAAAAGGGGAAGGCTGTGGCTCTGTCACTCCACTCTGCTCTAACCTGTCCTAAGTTACTCAGAAAGAGGACTATTTTTTAAAAAGCCAGCATAAAGAGAATCCCCACCTTGCTTTGGTGACACTTTTACAGAGCCTTATACCCAGGGACCATCAGGAAGGACCCACACTTTGGCGCCAGATTTCTATTTCAGCCCCAGCTCCTCTCCTTCCCCTCGGAGACTTTGGTCAGGTTCATCGGTTCTAAGTTCCGGTTTCCCATCAGTGAGTGATGATCTTCCTATCTCGTGGTGTGGAAGTTAGCTGAGTAACCCCGCTGCGAGTGTTTTACTTGAATATTGCCTGGAGTCCTTTCTTTTACAAACCTGAGCTCAAGTTGGGAAGTTCTACCTAACATGTGATACATGTACTGACCTGGAAGAAAAATCGCTAAAGAGATAGTGACTCTCAGAGAATATTTCATGTGTCATTCAGCAGAGATTTATTCAGCACTTACTATTTGCCAAACCTGTGCAAAGGGAAGAAAAAGCTGATATCAAGACGGTGTTAAGGGAGCGTGTGTCTGTTCATAAAGTTCACACTGGTTTCCAGGTGAGGTGGCATACCCTTAAGAGAGACAGGGACGTCATGCCAAGTGAGGACTCCCTTCTGGCTGGAGAGATGAGAAAAAGCATCACTGAGCAGGTGGCATCTGAACTGGAAAAAAACATCCAATAGGGAGACTGTGTGACATATAGACCGGAGGCGTGAGAACATAGGAAATACTCTGAAAAGCCCGAATGAGACTGGCCTGGCCCCAGGGCGTGAAGGAGCCCAGGAATGGTGGGGGAAGGACTTGGGAAGCCAGAGTGCAAAGGCGGGTTGTTGAATTGTCCATGTGGGTGGAGGCTGATGTCAGGCTTCCTTGCCCTTGTCATTTTGGTTTCCCCTAAACAAGGTCTGAGCACCTCCCACTAAATTGTTTAGTCCCTGGATCTCCTGCTCTGTGGTTTTTAAACAAATCCATGTCCCCACCCCTCTAGTGTGGCCAAGTCCTCCCACCCCAGTCCTAGCTCCTAAAGGAACTCCTTGCAGACCACATGGCCTGCATGCTGTGGACCTCAAGAATCTCCCTGATGTGCCCCAGATCCCCACCCAGGTCTCTAACCCTTTGGCAGGGAGCCCAGCACTCACCGCTGTTCTCTGAGGCCTCCAAGCGGACTCCCCACAACACAGGGCAGAGTGTGGGATGAGTTGTTCTATGAGGCTTTTTATATCTCCTGCCTCCAACTATTCTCAAATCACCCAGCAGCAGGCCCAGAGAGGTAAAGCAGGTTGGCCAGGGTCACAGAGCAAGCCGGTGGCAGGCACAAGTGTCCTGGAAGTTGGAGGGTCAGCCGGGCAAACAGGTGAGGGGGAAGGAGAACCAGCCTAGCACACAGTCCCACTCTGTCTTTGGGGTGATTTGAGAATGTGTCTTTACAAGCTGGGCGTGGTGGCTCAAGCCTTTAATCCCAGCACTCGGGAGGCTGAGGTAGGAGGAGCGTTGTGAGTTCGAGGCCAGCTTGGGCTACAATGCGAATGCAAGGCTGACCTGAGCTACATAGTGCGACCTTGCCTCAAAAAAACTAGGGCTGGGAGTTTGGCTCAGTGGCTTAAGTGCCGATCTGGCAGGCGTGAGGTTGTGAGTTCAATCCCTAGTGCCGCAAAAAGAGAGAGACAGAGAGACAGAGAGACAGAGAGAGAGAGACCGACAGACGGAGAGAGAGAGACAGAGAGAGAGAGAGACAGACAGACAGAGAGAGAGAGAGAGAGAATGTACCTTTACATTCCAAGCTGGGGGCTGAGTTTAGGCTACCAGGTCCAGGGTTACCTTTGAATGGTATGTGTCTCCAGCTTGCTGGGTGACCTTGGGTCTGCTGCCCCCTCTCTGTGCCCCTGTGCCTACCAAGTCGGTCAGATTTTCTCCACTTCTCAGGGTGTCATTGTGGAGGCACAGGGCACACAGAAACACCGAGGAAGCTGTCAAGAATATGAGAGATCGTGTTGTTTGAAGGTAGGCCAGCCACGTGCCCCAGCTGCACTCCTGTGCACACTGGGTTCCTAGGTTCCCTTCCCTGGGGAACCAGCAGCTGTGCGGTAACTGCGTCACTCACATTTCCTTGCATTGCTACAGATTTTGTTTTAAAAAAAAAAAAGGAATGTTGGTGACTTTTATTAGGGAATAAATACACTTTCTCAGGCAGAACTGGAGCAACCAGGCCTTGTCTGGGGAAGAACAGGATTTGAGATGTGTCCGGCAAGAGGGTAGGCAGCACAGAACATTTGGGGACTTGGCCTAGACATGCCAGCCTGGCTGAAGTCCACACCTTGGTAGTTACAGCGGGGAACCCATCAGTAAGTGGTCACAATTTTCTATACTTCTGCTCTGTCGTTTTCACCTTCAGGTGACCAGGTAAGCACCCTGACACCGTCAACCCTGTGGTTGTCAAAGCTTTATTCATTCATTCAGCCAACAAGTCTGCCTGGCACAACACGAGGCCCGGGGCTGTGGTCAGTGTGAATGAGACCGGCAGGTCCCCCTTCCACAGTCTGACGTACAGGCAGATGTGGGCAGGAAATGACAAGTGCCGTTACTGTTGCCAAGGAGACCAGGCAGGGTGCTGGGGGAGCCGATGCAGGAACCTGGCCCGGGGATCAGAAGAGGCCTGCTGAGGACATGACATTCAAGGTGTCACGTGGAAAGAAAGAATGAGAGGTGCCGGACGGGGTGGTGCACGCCTGTAATCCCAGCACTAGAGAGGAGGATCGCCATGAGCTGAGGTCAGTCTGGGCTGTGTGGTGAGACACTGTCTCAAAAACCAAACTAAACAAAGAATGAGTGGGGCCAGGAAGGGCATCGCTGCAGAAGGAACCATGTGTACAAGATGGGATTGGGCTCATCCAGAGAAGCGAGGACGACAGTCAGGTGGTGGCTGGAGCAGGTGCACTCGGGGAGGGTCACGTTAGGGATTTGGGGCTTGATTCTAAAGGCAGTGGGGCGCCATGCAGGAGTTTAGAGAGAGGGCAGCAACACAGTCAGATTTGCATTCTGAGACAACCACATGGGCTAATGGGAGGCAGGCAGGCCTGGAAGCTGGGAAACCAGCGGGAGGCCCTAGGAGATTCGCTCTCTCATAGTCTGGATAACACGCACTGTCCCTCCGCGCCATACAGCTTGGTGACTTAGTGAAACCCTGTCTCAAAATCCAAAGGGCTGGGAATGTAGCTCAGTGTAAAAGGCCCTGGGTTTGATCCCCAGTACAAAAGAAAAAGTTTTTGATTTTTTTTTTTTTTTTTTTTTTTTTAAAGAAAAGAAACTGGTCTACTGGGGGAGAAAGGAGAAGTTCCCAGCTAGCTTTGGAACAAGGTAGAAGACAACAAGTGCCACCCTGGGGCTGCAGCTCCAGAGCCGTCATGGCCACGGGATGTATCAGGGAAGGCTTCCTGGCAGAGGTGGCTGCCCTTGTTGGAATCCTTCCCAGGGAGGCCACAGGCAAAGTGCTTCCGATTCATTCTTATATTCACAGGTGAAAATGAAGGTACCCTTCTATCCTTGAAAAGTTAGAGTCCACGAGGCAGAATTTACCAAACCACCACGGCCAAGGGCACCCATTGCCAGGTGGCACTCAGAGTCCAGTGTCTGGGGTTCCACCCTTACCCTGGGGCCCTAAGGACAGGGGCTGGCTGGAATGCTGCCCTAGCCCAATGACAAGCTCAGGAATGGCTTCCTCCTCCCTGCAGAACTTGGCGGGGAAGGGTCAGCGTCAGCGTTCTCAGTGCTCCCACTTGCCTGAGCCTCCCTCCAACCTGGCTGCAGCTTAGCCCTGTTTTCGAGTTGTGAAAGCGGAGCCTCGCAGGCCGCTAGGGACTGAACCAGGCAGCGGCCACCCGCCTCGTTCCTGCAGACTCTGGCTGTGGAGTCGCAGCTGCCACTCAATGCAGCAGGAACTGGGGAAGCCCCCTGGGGACAGGGTGAGCCCGCTGGGCAGCAGCCAGGGAGGCCATTGGGAGCTAGCTGGGGCTGGGTGCCGGCCAGGCAGAGATGCTGATTATTTCCTTCACCTCTGCATGGCCCTGGCCTGTGAGGAAAACCTTTTCTTCCCATTCATGAGCTACTGCCCGTTAGCGGCAGAGCTCCGACTGGAACCCAGGCCTGTGACCCCCACCCATGTAATCTGTACCCCGGGCACATGTCATAGTCCCTCTCTGCCTGGCACAGTGCTGGCCCCCCACAGGAGGTATCCCTTTGGGCTGGAGGAGTAGCCCTGGCACAAAGGCGTCCTGTAGATCAGTCCTCCTCCTGCAAGAGCTCCTTTGCCTCCTTGGCTGGGGAGCTGTGGGCGGGGCGGGGGTGGGGGCTGGCAGCCAGTAGGACTCGGGTTACAGTGTAAACACAGTGGTGTCAATATTTACCTCGCACAGCCTTTCCCACCTGCCTCACCAGCTGCCTGCCCAGGCCGCCTCCAAGCTCTGGTCTGGTCATTGAAAGCAAGGCCAATGGTGGAGACCTGGCTTCCAGCCCAGACTCTGCCACTGACCTTTTATGTGGCCCCGAACAAGACACTGTCTCTTCCTGAGTCTCACGGGCCTCAGTCTTCCATCTGTACAGTGATGTGGCTGGCACAGACCGATTCAGCAATGCCCAGCCCCAGCTCCTCCTTGCTGTGACACTGCCGGCGCTTGTCTTGGATTGGGATCTAATGGCACCTGTCTCGGAGGCTCCTCGGTGACAGTTAATGAGATAGCACTTATAGCTCTCAGCCAAGCCCTTGGCACAATATCATAAGAAGGGGAGAAATGGTGATGGCGGTGGTTGTTATTCCAAAGAAACATTTTATGATTCTCTGAATTCAGACACTGGGTTGCGTCACTCGGGAACCAGGGCCAAGGGTGGGACTCTATCCTCAAGCCTTCCTGGTACTCTGGGGTCACCATCCAGGCTGGGAGAGACCAGGGGTTGAGACAGACCCAGGGTTGACCCTGCTTCCCACCCCCAGCTGCCCAGCCTTTGGAGTTGCTTCTCATTGGGCCGAGGGCCAGGGCTGAAATGACCTCAGAGATGTGTGGCCACGAGAGGGGTGAGGGAGAGCGGGGCCAGCGGAAGGGGCAGGGAGGACTCATTTCCTAAGCAGCTCTTTCGAAGAAGCTCTGAGTCCCGTACACACATGAGCTGCCCCCAGCCCGGAGAGGACGGGGGCTGTGGGTGGGGGGAGCAGGACAGGGAGGGGACAGAACTGCCCGAGCCGAGCGGCAGCAGTGAGCCTTGGAGATCAACAGGCTCAAGTTCAGACCTGGCCCATCCCTTTTTGCTGTCTCTTTGGACCGTGTGTCACTTCTGTGAGCTCTCTTCCTCGTCTCTGAGATGGAGCTGTTGGGGCCTGTTTTGTACAGCGGTTGGAAGAGTTTCATTAGCTTCTTTTTGAAAGAACCCGGCTCGGTGCTAGCACACGCAGAGGCTTGGTCAGGATCAGGTGCTGTCATTGTCCTGCCTGGGACAAGGATGACATCCTGAAGGCAGAGATGGCGCGCTTTTACAAACCCAGGTGTGCTTTACTTAACAAGGTGCGTACATCTTGGCTTCACTTTTACAAAGGGACACACCCGCATACCATGTGACTCAAACTTGAGACATTTTCTTGGTCCCTATACCTCCCCCTCCCCCCGCCGTAACAGGCAGCCGCTGGCCTGCTTTCTGTCCTCTCCCTGGCCTGGTTTTGAACTTCATCTGCAGGGATTCTCACGTGCACACTCATTTATGCCCGGTTTTGTACAATTTAGGTCAACACTTACCATTTTTGACATCATCTGTGTCATTCCTTGTCCCAGTGTCTGCTCCCTTTTAGGCTGAGCGGTGTCATATTGAGTAGACATATACATGCATGTCTGTGCATGTCACCTGTGGCTGCTGTGACATTGTCATATGTGTGTCTGCAGATACAGGTGCTCATGACCCTGGGGTACCTACTCAGCAGCCTGGCTGGTGGTCGGAGGGTCTTTGTGTGTCTCACCTTCATAGAAGCTGCCCCACAGTTGCCCAATGTGGTATCCTATCTTCAGAGCCTCTTGGTCTCCTCTGTTGCAGGCTCTTGGGGAATGTTTTTGAAAGAGGGAATCCAGGGGTCCAGGTCTCAGGGGTTCCCTCCAGCCTCAGCTTGGCCTCAGACCTGCCAGCTTTGGGCTGCATTTGGGCCAGCCTGGGCTTTTCTTTTACCTGATGTTCTGCAGGTAAAAGCTTTTCTTTTACCTGATGTTTTGCAGGTGGGGAAGGGAAAGGCAGTGGGGCCCACCACTGACTGGCTGTGTGTCCTTAGGCTGGTCCTTTCCCCTCCAGTATCCTCATTTTCCCCTTCTGCAAAAAAAGGGTGAATTTAAGGTTTTCCTGCTCACTGGTTTCTGGGGTCTTCCTCATTCTGGTTTCACTCTCACTGATCTGCACTTCTCCATCTCCAGGACTTAGTGGAGCCCAGTGACAGGCCTCAGCAGAAGGGCCCCTTTGAAAGGGGTAGGCTTCCCATTCCTGGACCCTCCCCAAGAGCCTCATTGTAAACCAGTCTGCCCTGGGCAAGGGCCCCCAGAGGAGCCCCTGGCTGTGGCAGTCACACCCTTGGAAGAGGGGCACAGAAAGCCTGAACACTAGGCCAACCCAAGTCTGAATCCTGCCCCTCCCTAGCTCTGTGACTTGGGGCAGCTCACTCACCTCGCTGAGCTATAGCATGGCCATCTCCAGGGTTGTGAGGACCAGTGTGATCCCATCACATGGCAAAGGCAGCAGATCCCTGTTCTAATAGTGCTCCATTCTAGGGAAGGAAGCTGGGAATTGAGTAAGCAAACCAACACCTGGAAAGATCACTTCAGAGAGAAGAAAGACTACATACAGCAGGGCAGGGGAGTGACTGCGAGAGGAGGGGGTTACCCTAGATCAGGCAAACCTCTGGCACGTAAGCCACAGCTGGCTGTTTGTTATCATTGAAAGCACTAAAAGGTTCACCATCACTGCCCTAAATGGTGGCCAGGATGGGAGGTGGCATCTAAACTGAGAGCTGCAG
Source organism: Dasyprocta punctata (assembly GCA_004363535.1). Lineage (NCBI taxonomy): Eukaryota > Metazoa > Chordata > Mammalia > Rodentia > Dasyproctidae > Dasyprocta > Dasyprocta punctata. The sequence goes on from RJWM01021732.1 coordinate 30,770, forward strand.
GTTGGGAGGAGGCAGCCAGGCAAAGATGTGAGAGAGAAGAGTTCCTAGTGGAAGAAACAGCAAGTGCAAAGGGCCTGAGACAGGGACAAGGAACTTGGCATGATGTGGGTGGCAAGAAGGCCCATGTGACTGGACAGAGGCAGCAAGAGGAAAGGAGTGGGAAGAGGTGGGTGTGAAGGAGCAGGGCATGGAGGACTTTGTGGGGAACTGGCATTTTATTCTTAAGAATGATGAGAAGACACTGGAGGACTCTATAGGTGGGGTTTATTATAGGATGGCCCTGGCTGCTGTGTGGAAGGACAGACTGTAGGGGGCAGGAGAGAGGCAGGGTCAAATGAAAAGGGAGAGGGCCTCAGTGTAGTCGCCTGTCCAGAGGGCAAGGAGGTTTATGTTTCTCCAGGACCTGGGATCTTAGCTAATCCAGGGACAGGAGAGAAGTGGAAAGCCCTCCATCCCAGAGGCTTCGAGACATTCCTGGCAGCAGGGCATGGTGGGGAGAAGTTGCCTTCAGAGCCAGACTTGCTTCTGATCTCCACTTAAACTCGGCCTTGGGAGCCGGGCGTGGTGGCGCACACCTTTAATCCCAGAGCTCGGGAGGCTGAGGTAGGAGAAGCGTTGTGAGTTCGAGGCCGGCTTGGGCTACAGCGCGAGCGCAAGGCCGGCCTGAGCTACATAGTGCAACCCTGCCTCAAAAAACCAGTGCCGGGAGTTTGGCTCAGCGGCTTAAGCACCTGCCCTGGCAGGCACGAGGTTGTGAGTTTGATCCCCGGTGCCGCAAAAAAAAAAAAAAAAATAAATAAATAAATAAAAAATAAAAATAAAAATAAACTCGGCCTTGGGATTTTCCCAACGTGACCACGTTCCCACCGCCCTGGCCACCTGGGAGCCAGAGGGCACAGGGCCTGAGCCTGCCACCCCAGCTCGTGTACACCCTGCTGCCGAGAATCGGGGGCGGAGAAGTGATGGCCGCAGAGGATGTCCAGCCTCTCTACCCACTAAGCCACCGTGCCCACGGCCGGCCTTGAGGCAATCTTGTGGCTTTGCGGTTCCTGGGTATCCCAGGCTGGTCCGGGCAGAAGGCCACACTTCATCTTTCTATGCACTGTGTGTCCAGTGTGGTTACTCAGCATCCTGCTGGGCTTCCTGGAGCTGGGGGCGAGGGAGAGACGAGGGGGCACGAGAGTTCACTGGTCTTAGTGGAACTGGGCATCATCTACACCAAGTTCCTCCTAGGGAAGTGGAAACTCAAAAAGGGACAGATTCAGCCTGAAACCACAGAGTGAGTTAGACACAGCACTTACAGCCTGATCTCAGACTCCTGATCTAGTGCTCTTTTGGTTAGGATATGGGCTTGGGAGTCAGACAGATGTGAGTTTTAGTCTTTCCTTTGGCACTTAGTCCCAGCGGGGTGACCTTCCGTGAGTGACCTTCTCTGAGCCTCGCTTTTCTCCTCTGTGAGATAGGAAGATGGCAACCCCTACCTTGCGGTGGTATTGCGAAGAATGCCTGGCGGTTTAGGTTAAGTGGTAAAGCTCGTGAGGCGATGCCCATAGAACGTCCTTAGTAAATGAGAGCAGTACCGCCATGGTGATTCGGCCACTGTGAGCCTCGTGAAGAGTGAGGAAGCAGGGCAGCAGGTGGCCCTCACCTCTACCCTTCTGTGTTTGCAGGAAAGCAGGGAGGAAGGAAATCCCCGAGGTAGCCCATCTCACTGCAACTTCTTCATTTCATTTCCTCATTATAATTGGGAGATTCTTTACCCAGACCCTTAATTACCACTCCTCTAACACACACACACACACACACACGCATGTACATGCACACACGCATACACAGCTGGGAGGAATACCGGAGCTTGGCCCTAAATAGGGGACATATGGGCACTGAATGCCATCACAGGGTAGAGGCTGAGTGGCTCCTCACCTCCTGCATTGCACCCCTCCTGTCACCACCGGGCCCTGTTCTCACAGGTGGCTCAGAGCAGGAACTCTGGGACTCACTTGAACTTCAACCCTGAATCCACAGCTTATCAGTGGTATGGGACCTTATAGCAGGTGAGTTTTCTCTGAGTCTCAGACTTTCGTCTGTGAAGTGGTGGAAAAAACTCCTTCCCTTGGCAATTTTAAGTATTAAATGGGAAGATATGCTCCGAGCACACATGGCATGTGTGGACTCCAGGAAGTCGGTGGCACTAATGACAGTCAGTAAATGTCTCCAGCTCTCTAGGCCTATTCTTCTCTCCAAAGCTGTTCTCAGAAACCTTATAGATCATCTCCTGCACCCACATCGTGCATTTCTGAAGCCCCTTTGCTGCCCTCCCCAGACTGCACCCCCACCTCTGGCTCCCCCACCCTGTCCCCCAGCTTCTCTGCACCCCTGGCCTCCCGTTCTTTCTCTTCTCCCCACATTAACAGACTGAGAGTTCAAGCCCCAGCCCAGCCAACTTCGGCTTGAGCTCAGCTCAGTCATTCTGTATGTGGCCTCAGCCAGATTTCTTAATTCTTAACCCCTCTGTTTCTGAATAAGTAAAATGGGAACAATAGATAATACCACACTCGGGTTGTTTAAAAGGTGATAAAGTTCTTGTAAAGTGCCAGGATCGGTGCTTCCACTACAGCAAGTGCCTAATAAATGTCAACTCATTCACAGTCAGACAGAGTTCTGCTGGGTAGAGCCCTTGATTTTCATCTCTGACTCCTACATTTGGCCAGGATGGATCTGGAAGGGACTTGGGCTGTCTAGGGATCTGCGCCGTGGGTGATGGAGAGTGACTGTCCCAGTCCAGCTGCTTGGGCCATGGTCAAAGCCATACAATGAGGAATTGGCAGCTTGACAGGTGTTTCTAGCAGCCCTGCTGTGCACCATGTGCTGGGGCTGGGGCAGGAGGCAGTGCTGCCCTTGGTGAGCTCACAGTCCATGGAGGAAAGTAGGGCAGAAACAGCGTCGTGCCAGTAGATGGTGACCAGCCCAGGGCCAGGCAAGTTGCTTTAGAGAAGACTTTCTGGGATTGGTGACATTTAATGAAACCTTTCAGGAGTGTGTGTGTGTGTGTGTGTGCGCGCGCGCCTGCCTGATACAATAAGAACCGGGTGGGCTGAGGTTTTCTTTAGGAACCCTTTTATTTTTTCCTTCCCATAGTGTTTATTAGTCTTAGCAGTAATGTAATACAGTATAATGTAAGTTATCTCTTAGATGTTTGCTAATGCACTTAATCCTCCCATCAACACTATGAAACAGTTGTTATCATTACTCCTATTTTATAGGAGAGGAAATCAAGGCACTGAGAGATAATAAATTTCTCTTGATCAGTAAGCAGCAGAGTGGATTTGAACCTGGGCAGTTTGGCTACAGAGTCCAAGTTCTGAACCACAGTGCCACACACGTGCCCTGCAGCTGAGTCGTCTCCACAACCCTGATGGGAAGCCGGACTCAGATCCCACGTTTCACCTCCCACGGGAAGAGGTTGATATGGGGTCTTTCTGAAGCTGCCTTTCAGCATCAACTCAAGAATGAACAGATGTGGACCTTTCAGAAAGGGGGTCTGAGAGCCCAAACCCTAGAAAACAAGAGGCCTATGTCAGGGAGAGGAGCATGGATCAGAATAGGAAGTTTTTAGTGGGGAAAAGAAGAGAATTTAGAAGGCAGCAAAAGATGGAATTCCAACTGAACCAACATTCCCAATGCCAAGAGGTCCTGGATCCATGGAAAAGACAGACAAGTCAGCAAGAAAGCTGCTGAATAGTATTTGGTGAGCATGCAGGCAGGAGCCTTTGAAGGTCCAGAGGACTGGACAACTAGCCCAGCCCAGGGAGGTGATGTTGGAGTGGGGTCTTGAAGAATGAGTAGGAGTTTGCCAACCAGGTGGAACCAGTAGTTGCAGAACCAGAATGTAACCTGAACAGTCT
>RJWM01021733.1:0-34816 GCA_004363535.1 Dasyprocta punctata
AAATGTACTTCTCATTTTAATATCAATGAACATAATTCAATTATCAAAAGAAACTTTGGAGTGAATCTAATTAAACAAACTAACAAAAACCCTCATCAAACTATGTAGGTGTAGGAAGCATCCAAAAACAATATAACTCAATAAAGTTGAAAATAAAAGGTGAGCAAAGGCATACTAAAGAAATGTAGAAAATATTCCTCCTCTCTGCCACTCAACCAAACAAATAAAGCAAAATAACAACATCAGCAGTTCAACCAACCAAACAAACAAGAAGTCAAGCAATGGAATTAAACAAGCAATGATCTTAATATTAGAAATGGTAACATTCAGACTAAAACAAAGAATTAAATAAAATAGAAGCAGTTTTATCCAGTAATATGCATCTTGTGAATCTTTAATAATTATGTTTATTTCTACATCAAATAACATGGCATCCAATTTAATAAAGTACACATTTGAAGAGACTAAATAAAAAGGAGAAACATAAATGGAAAGGGACTTCAGTTTGCTTCTTACTATTTTTGATAGATCAAGTGAAACATTGAAAAGAACAAAATGGTATGATTCAGAGGTATATGAGATGGATATAAACTCTGGTATACTCTGAGGAAAGAGAATACCTTTTTTCTGTGTGCCTAGCGAATAGTCACAAAAATTTACTAGGCTATAGAGAAAAATTTCAAAAAATTCTGGAAGTTTAGGTAACACAGAAATGTTCATTTTTCACAATATAATAAATAAAAAATTTGAACAAATTCAGGTAGTAAAAGATACCTTCTAACATGGAAATTGAAAGAAAAAGACTTTATCCAACTTGTTGCAGAAAGATAACATGTACTAGAATTATATTTTCTCTTAAAATCATTAAAACACAGCTAGATTATATGACACACAACATATAGCCAAAGAATTGATCAAAAGAAAATTTGTAGTGTTAAACACTTATGTGAATGAAAAGGAGGACTAAAGTAAATTGAAAATTAGTAAAAGAACAACAAAATAAACTGAAGTATAGAAAAGATATTATTATAAATTTTAAAAAACAATGGATTAGAAAGCTGAAAATCAACAAACTGAAGCCACATCTAAAAGTTGGTATACTGCAAAAAATAGATAAATAAATAAATAAAATAAAAAGTAGTGAGTAATATATACAAAAAAGAAACAGGAAAAGAAACAGGCAATCCAAATATATAATACAAGAAAACTATGGAGGACAATCACCACAAAATTACAGGGAAAACTTTACATCTATTTATGCAAATTTTGTTTAAGCCAATCATTTTCTAGGAAATAAGATGCATAACAATGCTCATTTAAACAGAAGAAATAGATAAAAATGTAATTAGTTTATTTAAATAGAGGAATTCAGTCAATTCAAACTTGGTACTAAAAATTGAGCCTAATATATATAGTTATATCTCAGTACTTGACTGCTTTGGAACTGATGCAGTTTGATACTCAAGGCATTCTGAGATGAAAATTTTGTCTCAGTACTTGTTGGGCGCTCAATTAGCAAGCTAGAATCTGTTGTGGATTGCCTGGTGACTTGCTACCCTTCCCAGTCAAAACAATTTGTTTGGCACTCATTGTTTTTCATACTCATCGTACCTCAGGGAGTCAGTTACATTTGAGTATTAAGGTACAATGTAATAAGCACAGTAACACTGTAGGCAGCTATTATGGAAGCATGACCATCCACAAGTCATTTTAGGGACCATGACTTCTATCTTGTTGATTTCTTCACTACCAGAACTAGCTGATTGTTTTCCTCCAGCTTGCCAAAAACAGAAAGAACACGACAAGCAAGACAGCCTCTATGAGTATCTTTTCTTTTCTTTGCAGTGCTGGAGATCAACTCAGGGCTTCATGCATGCTAGGCAAGCACTCTACTGCTTACCGACATCCCCAACTCCAAGAGACACTCTTTGCAAATACCTTGGCCTAGAGAGTGACACCCTATATCTGCTCAATTTCAGCTGGTAAAAATAGTCATGTGACCACACATAACTAGACGGGTGACTGAAATTTGTGGACCCTAGTTGGGCAGCCACTTTCCAGCAGCAACTTGGAATTGTTTAGGCGAACATCTAACCAGCTTGGTCACTATCTAATACTTGATAACATAAGTATGGTCTCCATAATAAATTTATATATCTCTCACTGCACAAGGAATTATATTAATAACCTTCAATATATCTGCAATAATCCTAACTTTGATATAGTGTTCAGGACATTCAACACACTCATTTGCCAAACATTTGTTAGATGCTATGATTTGTATTTAGTAAAAAAGAATGATTGGAGTTCTATTTTATGGACTATTTACGCATACACATACATGTACATGTGTACCCATACTCACACATGTGCACATATCAAACATCCTTCCTCATTATGTTCCAAGGCTGAAAAGGACTAATTATGTCTACAGCAGGAAGAAATAAATAAGAGCATATTCATGAATCAGATTTCTGCTTTTAGCTCTATTGTGAAGCATAATTGTTTGTTACCATAAATAACAGCATATGCCTTGGTTGCAATTTTCAGCATGGGGAAATATTAACTGTCTACATCTTTTCTGGGAAATGCAAGCTTCCTGATTTATTTCTGAATAAATCTAACACAATATCATTTAATATCAGGCAGTGATTACTCAAATGGATACAGGAAACTTTATTTCACCCAGCAAATAGCGAATGTCAACAGAAGTAGCAGCATGGTGGCCCAAACTACTGTCTCTGTCACCTAGAACATCATGCAGGACAATCACATAAGATTCTGAAAAATTCCAGTCCCAGTTCTTCTCAGGATGGCTGGTTGACTTCTAAATCAAATTCCAGATGTTTTTTTTACGTCCTTCACATTTACATATTTAGTACAAACTAGTCAATTCTTTCAAATTTTACTTTGGAGTAAGTAACCTGCCATAAGCAGGATACCAAAATAATTCTGAAGTAACTAAAAGAACACTTTGCAGTATTACTGAATAAATGTGTTAATTGTTCTCTTTTGCTGTAAGTTTTTAGTTCAGGTTTTGTCCTTTACTAAGGCATATATGAAATGATGATTATATATGTAAAGGACTAAGAGCATGGGGCTGGTGGCCGTAATACTCAATTTATAGTATCTAATCCTGACAACATAGGTCTTCCAGAAGTGGCTTATAAATATTGATTTTGCAGTGAAAACCTCCAGAAAGAATATAAAAATTAGTCTAAACACATGGTATTCTAGAGCATTTTCAATTTTTTTTTTAATGTGACAGCTCAAAACAATCCAGTCTGACAACCTCCTCATTGCCCTTGTTCGGCTGGTGGCCTCGTGGTTCGTGGGTTTGGACTCCTGCTAAAGAGTTAAAGTCATTGGCATGTTTGTCATACTCCTGCCTAACGGTCCCTTAAGCAAGTCACAAATCTTCCTTGCTCTGGATGACAGTTAATGAACTGTAAAAGTCTTGCACCAATATTTCTACTTCATCTGCAAACTCGAGGAAGGCAAGTTTGTTTTTCACCCTCGAAAAGGACCAACTGTATTTCTTAGGCAGACAAGGATGATTTGTTCTTGTGAACCTCTTTTTAGTTCAGAGGATATCTTTTGAGCTTGAGAATTTCATTGAGAAAAGCACAAGCTTCTAATTATTCTCAGGATGTTTTATGTCCCTGATGTATTTTATTAGCCTAACTATATTGCAAGTGCTTCTAACTTGGTGACCTTGAGCAAGCCACTTAACCTCTTTGGGCCCATTTCCTCATCTATAAAATGAGGATTAGAATACTTAATCTTACTACCTACAAAATTCCTTAGAAAATCAAATGATACATGGACTGTTATGTTTTCTTGAAGATCATTTAAAATTATGATTGTTATATTTAATCTCAAAAAATTTAAAATGATAGTCAATATATATACATATGTGCAATTTTATATATAATATGTGTATATTTAGATGCGTATATGTTCTTATACTCAGATGTGACTTACAAATATTGCCTTAGTGGCAAGTTTTAGCAACTCATTTTCAACTGCACAGGTTCTGTGAAGTGTAGCCCTTTTGAAGACTAAGCGAAAGTGAAATGATACAATTGAACATGAGAAAGCAACTGATTAGAAGCAAGAGCAACAACACAGTTTAAGGAGCATCTATTGTATATTCTGGAATAATTGTTGTATCCGTGCCTCTAGTTATACTGTGCCTTGTTTTAAATTTTAAGTGGAGACCTTTCCTAAATTTTAATGTCCTTCTAAATTGTTGCTTCAATTGAGGTCTTTTTAATATTTACCAAAATGATACCATTAGAAATGTTACTAACTTACTCATTTCTTTTTATTTACCCTTTGGTGATTTAAAAAAAAATCTGTTTCTAATTCATTTCATAGATGGCATTCTCTCTTGTCTTATACACCTGGATCAGGCAGCATAATTGTCTGAAACAATGTAAGTGTTTAAGTTGATTTTTGATACATATTTCTCAGTTTCATTTTTTTCCCCCAGGAATGTATTAATTTCATTATGAAATGTATTGAAAGCAATCCCTAGGTCTGCTTTAAAGCAGATTTAGGTTCACTTTTGTGATGAGTAATTTGTTCAACATAGATTTTCCAGCTCTTATTTCCAGTCTAAATCATAACTTGCTATGGTAAAACATGGCCCACCACCAGACAAGAGCCTGTACATCCACTGTAGAATCAAAATGAGCTACTCGAGTGGCAGGATTGTCTATTCCAGTCAGTTGGTGTCTTTGAAATGTTCAGAGATCAGTGAGACTTTTACCATTATCTCTTTCCTCTTTCAAAATTTCTGTATCTACTTCTTTAAAAAAATTAGCTAAAATTCATACCATATGTAGATTTCCTTAGTTTTAGTTATTGCCCTTTGTCTGTTTCAGAATCTCACCCAGGATACCACATAACATTAAGTGATTATGTCTTCTTAGGCTTCTCTGGACTTGGTGTTTTCTCAGACTACCCTCGTTTTAATAATCTTGACAATTTGAGGAGTTCTGGTCAGGTATTTTGAAGAGGATATCCCTGAGTTTGTATTTGCTTCTTGTTTAACATATTTAGAGAGGGTTGTTGGTTTTACAGAGGAAGAGCAAAGAGGAAATATAACAAGTTCGACTATATCATCCTTCAATATCTTATCATGCTATACATGTCATACATGTCATGATGGTACAATGCCATAAATTTGACTTATCACTGTCAATGGGGAGCCTTGATCACCTGGCCAATGTAGCGTTTGTCAGATTTCTCTGCTGTGAATCCACTGTCTTCTTCCCCCACCCCTTTCATACTTTACTCTTAGGAGGAATTCACTACAAATAGCTCACACGTAAGGAGTAGGGAGCTATGTTCCACCTAACTGAGGTGAAGTTTATATAAATTACTAAAGATGTGTCTTAGTCACTTTCTCATCTCTGGGACACAACACCTAACACCTACAGTTTAAAGGAGGGGAGGCTTATTTTGACTCACAGTTTATAGAGGATTCAGTTCATAGTTGGCTGGCTCCAAGGCAGAAAGAGCATAATGGAAGAATCTGATGGAGGAGATTTTCGCAGATCGTGGTGGCCAGGAAGCAGAGAGGAGAAGGCAGAATTGGGAAGGGGGTTAGATCGTTCCAAGTCACATCCCCAGTGACCCAGCTTCAACCAGGCCCCACCATCTAATAGCAATTCTGCTACGAGTGCATCAGTGGATGAATCTACCCCATGATCCAATCACCTTCCAAAACCCAATCTCTGAATACATGAGGCTTTTGGGGGAGCATTCCAGATACAAAATGTAACGGAACTCTTAGCAAATTTGTTCTATCTTCATTGTTCATTTATAAACTCATCTCTTTATATCAGTATGGACTCACAGATATTTATTTTGTATTTGGTGTCATAAGCCAAAATCACTTTGGTGCTTTGGCCACTGGGAGCTCTAACAGTTGGCTTTTATTGGCAGATACCATCACTGCAGATCTTCCCTCCTTCCTCCTCTTTCTACCTCCTCCACTTCTTGTACTTCCTCACTATCTGGTACTATAGAATGCTCCAGCCTCATTTTCTGTATTTCCTGCAGTGGCCCTAGATTCTCCCAGGTCTCCAAGCACCACTGTTGCAGAATGGAACCAAGGTCTCATTGCTAGACGTGCTAATGAGGTATTGTTTCTTTTATGCCCTCTCGGCTGACAGAAGAAAGAAAAAAAACATATATATCTTTTGTATGTATATAATACACATTTTGGTATCAAGCCACCTGTATCTATATTAAACTAACAATGAGTTAATTCTGCTGTCTTCAGCTCTAATCCATTACTACACGGATCATTGATGTCCTCTTTGCTTGACTGTCACCTCCCACTCCAACAGTGAGAAACGTGACTCCCACTTTCCACCTTTCATTTACATAATCAATTCCTGTGTACATGTACAATGATATCACAATAGAGTGCTCACATACAGTTTCTTTTGCCTTTGATCTTACAGCTTCTATTCATTTTCAAGGATACTTACATCAGCCCCATTCCCTCATGCCTCTTTCACTGAGATTGCTTCCATATACTTGTATTGTACTTCGATTATTATTTTTTTTTTGTATTCTGTATCCAATACTGGGATTCCCCAAGTGTCTTAATGATCTTTAAACATTTGTTTTCATCTATTTATATGCTTTATAAACTGTATCACTTATCAAAATACTGGCAATTTTCTGGACATATGTTTCCTGAATTTGTTAATCCTTTATGGCAAAAATTCACATTAATACTTCTTTACTTGAAATCAAGTACAGAGCGTGTTCTCTCTGTATTATGCTCTTACTTGTAGATAAAAGACTGTAGTTTGAAACATATTATTATTATTACTAACGCAGCAGCAACAATAATATGTTGCAACTGACATTAATGTGTTTACTGTGTGTCACACTACATTCTAAATGCTTTGCATATGTTAGTTTCTCCCAGCATACAACAATCCTGGGAGACAATTCCCTATTTGTGTCATTTTTCACATGAGGAAACTAAAGCATAAAGCAGATTTACTAGGGTTATAAAATTAGTAAAAGATAGAGCTAAGTTTGGAGCCCAGGCTACTTTCTGTGTCTGTCAAAGACATTAGAAAAAAGGGGGATAACTCTAGGCTGGTTTCCAGTGACAACGCTTGGAAACCCCTTGCAGAACTGGCTTGTTACAGGAAGTGATGTGACTTTGATTGTAGGACCACACTACTCCGACTATGATGGGGAAGTGACGTCTATGACTATTTCCTCCACTTCCAGCCACAGACACACATGGCCTTTGCCATCAGCCCTGGCTGCAAAGCATAAGTTCCACATCTGCTTACTGCCTTGATTCCAATTCATAGACCCATGCAAGTGGATCTGGTTGGAGGAACCTCAATCATAGGCCTGAACCTCAGTACCCGAGGAGTCTCAGACTTGTGTTTAGTTCCTTAGGGCCATCATATTGTCAGATGTGCTCCACGGGGTATTTGTAAACATTCAAGCAGCAAGAAAATAAAACACACTGTTTTTGTTTCTCATGACAACAACCCTAGATTAGGAAACTGAACCACATAGAAATATGATAACTTTTCCAAGGTCACACAGCTATTAAATGGAGAAAACAAATTTAGAATCCACACAGTCCATTGTAAAAAGATAAGCTCTTAACCACTCAGCAATACTGCCTCTCTAGAATTATTTTTTCTGTATAGAAGGATAATGCAAAATGGTGTGTGGACAGATTTGGTAAATTCTTTGCTGTTTGGGCTTTTCCTGGTGTACTTCAGCTGTGCATTGCCTTCTAAACTGATGTTCCCCAGGGACACCAGCTCTCACACTTCACCGCGCTATCCTGACTCAAGAATATGAACAGTGCTCATCTGAGCAGACAGGCAGATCTTGGAAGGGGCTCTGGCAACTTCTTGGTCTCAGTGGCTCTGCTTTCATAAATCTGGCTATTTTCTACTATGAAACACTTAAAACTTTCACAGTGCTTTATAATCACAAAATGCTACCACTTCTAATAATAATTAGAGGGATGGTGTCTCCTTACTCTGTTTTATTGTCGCCGTAGTGCTTGCATGCTTGCAACTGGTAGGCCCTCATAACTCCCTAATATATGAGAAGATAAAGACAATGAATTCAGGCACTTCCTTCAGGGGCCACAAGCTGCTACAGACTCTAATTTGCCTAAACTTTGACCTTTCCTGACCAATTTTGAGTTACATCTTGGGAGAAAGAGTGAGGCTCCTGCAGAATCAGTAAGTGGAGAAAGAGATGGATAGACCCATGAGATTTGCTGTGCCTCAGTCCTCGTGCTTTGAATTTGGCTGGAAATAAGAAGTCACTCACTTGTCCCCATGTGAATGATTCACCTTCTTGGGCCACCCTCACCTTATTTTGCTGGCTTTTACCTAGTGCTCTTTTGCAATACCTTCTTCTCATCAGCAGCTGTGTGCCTGGGGAATACTAATCAATCTTCATATTGATCTCAGTGAAGCACAATCAGCAAAGGAACTGTGCTGGCTACAAAAATCATGAATAACATTCACAAACATCAGTGAGTTTTGGATTATCCTGTCCTGGATTGTCTGCACCGCTACACATCCAAATTCTTCTCCCTTGTATGAGTAACCTACAAATCCTTGAAAGTTAGGGGAGGAGGGAGGATGGGACGGTCTTTTTAGTGGTTTCTAATGTAAGGCTTATTTTACAAGTATGTGCTTTTCTGACTCTGATCTCTCCTCCTTTTGCATTTCAACCTTTCCACTTCCTACAATTCTAGAGGAGAATTCTTCAGGATTTGATGAGGGTGGTGTATTCTCTCTTCTATAAACTCTGTATACCAAAATTACAGTGGTGTCTCAGTTTACAAACTTAATTTGTTTTACAATTTTGGGGAAGATGGCTGTGTTTATGTTTGTACGAGCAAGATGCCTTGGTCCTGTTTGTCACCCAATACATAGTTTGCAATCAGAAGCATAATTTTACCAAATGCTTTTGCTTGTGAACCAAATTGTTTGCAAACAGAAACATTCATGAACTGAGGTATTACTGTGTGATAGAAAAATATGGTCAATGTTTGCATTTTAAAAAAACTTATGATAGAAAAAGACACATTGCCATTAATCCTCCTCAGAATACTCCTCCTCATTTCAAATGCACTCATCCTATCATTCTGGCCACTTTCTGAAGCTGCTCTGGAAGTCTTCTTTCATGACTTTAGTCTTGCTATTGTGGTTGCCTCAACGTCCTGAATAAATTCAATAGTTGCTTTTAATAATCATTTTGACTTTGAGGAAGACATAGAAGTCACAAGGTACCAGATCTGGTGAAGAAAGTGAATAAAGACACACCAAAATCTTTTTGATGAGGCTATGTAAGCATAATCATCAGCAGCATTCATATGTTTGATCACAACTCATAAAGGCACTAACAAACGAGGACTTTCAGAACCGCTTTAGAAAGTTCCAGAAATGATGTGATAAGTGAAGCTAAAGGGAATATTTCCAAGGGGATTAATATCAATGTGTCTTTACTGTAATAAAGTTTAAAAAATTTAAACATACACCATATTGTTTTGATCAACTTTTGTATATTCTGTGGTTAATTGTGTTGTGGGTTCCAAGTATTTGCTTCTTCCTCATCAAAGGATTATACATGCCTATCCATGGCCGTATGACTTGTAGATCCCTTGTGGGGCAGTTTACATGCCCCCTTTCTTGACCATGTGTTATGCTTTGGCTAATAGGATGTGAGTAGGGGTGTGATATGCCTCCTGTAAGCAAAACTTTAAAAAGCATCCTGGGTTCCACCAATTCTCCCGCTCTTTTTCTTCTTCCATAAATATTTATTGCCCCATGTAAGGGCTGCTCCAGAAGATATAGGGAACAGGGCTTTACTATGGCTGACAACAGTATGTGAGAGCACCAAATGCTTTTTAGAAGCAACTGGAGATTGGAATTCTATATTGTCAGTCAGTAAAGCTGACTGGTTATTCCCAACTGTAATTTGAAAACTACATTTAAAGTTAGAGATGGCCAAAAAACTGCATTCCTTCCCCCTCACAATGATTACTTCAATTTTCTTCTTCACTTTGTTCTGGCCCTGCTGTGTGATAGTTCTCCATACTTGAGCTGAGTTCCTTCTTGAATAGTCTTGGAGAAACTTGTTTAAGTGGATAAAAAGAACTCTCCCCAGGAAGTCAGGACACCCCATGGCTTCAGCATTAATCAACTCCACGAGATTTTTGGCAAGTTACAAAGCTTAACTTGTGTTCCAAGACTTCAGTTTTAAAATGCAGTTGAGATTAAATAACTTCAGATTTGATTCATCTATAAACTTTATGAAGCTGGAGGGACGGTAATCAGGAATGCTCCATTTTACTTCTCACACTCAGAACTTACTGGAAGAAAGTCATGTGATTATATATGGTGGAGACCCAAATAGATTTTATTGCTCTGAAACTCCTGCTAGAAGATATGATAACCAATGGGTGTGCTGATCTTCCTCTGAATTCCAGCGCAGTTGCCCAAATTGTCAGTCTTCTCTTACCATATGGCTTGAGCAAGAGGGAGTATATACCAGCTGCAAATGCAGCAGGTGCCCATGACCAGTGACGAAGGGACTATGGCCAGGGTTCACCTTCTGTGGCTAACCTTTCTAATGAGTAAGGTGTCACTCTTCCTGTATTGTCAGGGACTCATTCACCCCACAGACTCACTGTCCCCAACAGAGAGTAGGAAGACTGTCACTCTGAGGGTATCTTGTCACTTGGAACACGTGTCCTGGCAAAAGGAGGTTTTCTCTAGGAGTGTTGTTTGAATCTACGATTCAAAAGCAGGGACAAATGTGGTGGAAAAAACTCATGGTTATGAGAGTTTTTCTCAAACCTGGGTCCATTACTGACTTCTTATGTAACCTCAGGTTGTCAAAGTATTTCTCTAGACCTTAGCTTTCCCCTATGAAATTATGGCAACTAACAATACATGCTTTGTCTGGTAGATACGATTGTTCTGTGAATCCAGTGAGACGACACATGTGAAAAAGTTTTGAAAGTAATGAAGCATAGTATGAAATGAGTTTTAAGTAAAAAGTGCATACCATGGAATCATGGAACTAGGGGTTGTATAGTACTTCTAGCTCTAATTCTAGCTTTATTAGTAAAACCAAATTTGACTTGAAGTGTTCTTGTGGACACACAGCTCAGCAGTCTTTGTGCTTCACTGTGATGGATTATTTAATGGTTAACTTGTAACACTCAGCTAAATTGAGTCAGGGTGGTTCTGGGTGTGGAAGGCCCATCTGAGAATTGTTGCCAATAGCATAAAGGGAGAACTGGAGGAGGTGATGCTATGCTGTTGATTCTCCTGGAGAAGCTTGTCATGCTGATTTTCCCGCTATGAACCCAGCTGTTTTCACTGGCAGAGGAGTTCAGTTCCTCACTGTTGCTGAGGATGGCTGTTGTTCTCTTTGTTCTCTTTGTTGTTCTTATCTTGAATGTTGCTTCCTGGCTCTTGTGCAGATCTTTCGGCCTGCTGGAGCAGACTTTCTAGCTTCCATCACCGATCTTTGGGCCTTCTCAGTGCACATCCTTGACACAGGCTTGAATGAGACATTGTCATGGGCCCTAGGCCTCCAGTTTCACTTGCTATGGGCTGTAGGTTTTCAGCTGGACTTGTGCAGGATATTACCATGGAATTCAGGCCCTCAGCTCAATTCTGGGTCTTAGTGTGTGGACAGATCTCTTATACTCCTTTGCATTTGACTTTTTGGGTGAATACTATAAAATAATCCTATAAATTATGTGTCTAGTTTTAAATTTATTCCCTTGCAAATCCAAACTACAACACTCACTGTCATAGATATGGTTCTTGAGTCACACCAGGAAATGAAGAACTCTTGTTCCCCAAAAGTTCTTTCTTTTTCAAGCTTCCAGATTGGCCCATGACTGAATCTACTACAGTGCCCTTTACTGCAATGGACAGGGACGTGCTGTACCTTTCCTCTTAGGAAAGTGGGTGGGGGCGACCTTGTTTATAATTTTTGCCTAGGGAAAACAAACTTGGAAGAATCTTTTGATTGCTCTTGGTTCTGCCTTCACTCAGCATCTTGCAGTGCTTTGGCATTGAATTAATTTATTGATTTCCAAAACATGTCTCTCAGATTAATTCCTCAACACATTCCCACACTCAAAAAAGTGCATGTGTTTAAAGTAGTTTGGGAATTGTCGCACGTGCAATCTCCCTTTTGTACAGTTTCAATGTCCATTAGTGTACCAAAGGCACTTAAATGTCCTGTGATACTGAAGCAAAGAAATGTTCTTTATTATTCATGGGTGTTTAACCCAGGAATACCAACATGCATTTAGTATTCAAATGCATTTTTTTCTCCAAGAAACATCTGCTAACTATCCTGATTTCTTGGACTGAATGAATCTAATCTACACCTCACCTCCACTTCACATGCATACATAGAGTTTTGGGAAAGAGTACTTAATCTTGGCTACGTATTAACCCTTGCCAGCTCCTGGTATGTAGGCTGCCTCAGAAAACAACTCAACCAGTTTCTTCAGGGGTTTCACACAGACCTTGGTATCTTGTGAAGTTCCTCAGATTCCAATGTCAGGGCCAGAGTGAGAACCACCAGTTCAGAGGAAAGGACTTATTCAATGCCATTTCATTGCCAAGACTCTGTGAGTTAGTCTTTCATGTAAGGACAGGGAAATTTCATAAGAAATAGGAGGAATGTGAAATGCTCATGTAAGCCAGTGGGAATATCTAAGGAAATTAAACTAAGTTGCATATACTCACACAGCACATAAACATACACCCTAAACATTTTACATATATTATTATGTAATTCAACAATAATATGGCATAAGTATATTACTTAACATTTTACAGATGGGGAAACTGAAGCTTGAGATTGGAAGTTAAACCTATTAATGAAGAACTAGCCACCTGAAAAGTAGAGAAGGTCTGATTTGAACTTGGGTTGTCCTGCTTCCATATCCTTGCCAAATGCTGTATTCCCTACCATGACCCTCTGGGTAGTAACACTGATGTCAGCAACTTTAAGAAAATATAAGTTGCAACTCAGCTGGGGAAACTAACATACAATCCCCTGGCTGCTTGTCTTCATTTCTGGCTGAAACTCTTTCAGCCAGAGAAGCCAGAAAATACAGTGACCAGAGCTCACCTGGAAAACTAGGTAGAAGATAAAAATCACTGATACTCAGCAAGTGTCTGAAGCAGAAGCATTTGTAAGCTCTCTGGAATCGAGCGTTGTGGATGGATTTGATTAATGTGAAAGGGAGTGGAGGGGAGCAGGTAAGGCAACGAATTGGTAAGGGTTGAAAAGCAGTGGACTCCAGGAGGAAGACAGGATGGTGAAATGCTGCTACTCGTGGAGGGCAATGTGCCTGAACAGCATAGCACAATTACTAAATTCTTTGGCAATGAACCATTCACTTCACTGGCGATGGAACAGATGTGGAAATATCTTGAACACAGAGGAGATAGGCTCCAGAATATTTTGGGGGAGATTCAAAGGATAAACTATTGGGCCTGAAGGAGAAGACAATGCAGAAAATGTGCCACCGGAGAAGCTCCTGTCCTCAGAGTGGTAACTGGTGAAAAAGCATCACACTGCCTGGGCGGATTGTTATACAAAAGTCCTTGCTTTCTAGGGACAGAAAGTTTGCATTTCTACCCAGTTGCCAGCTGACCCCCATGCTGTTGGTTTGAGATCCATTGAGCCTGGGGTGCCCCTATGGTACTGTGAGGAAGGGTCTGGCATTTGGATTGCACTATGGAAGAAGCTGCCCTCAGTTCTGATCAACATGCCTCTGTGCCTTGCCTGGAGGGGAGGCTTCCTTGCCACTACCCAGGCCTCCTGTTCCAAGGCCGCTGTGTTACACCTACCCTCAGGGTTCCCATGCCATTCTGTGCATTAGAAAACTAAGCAGTAAAAATGTCTCCTTCCTTTTCAGTGCCATCTTTCCATTCCTATGAGGAAGTACAGGAAGGAGCCTATCAGCAGGACCCAGACCTGTGTCTCCCCAGAGTCCTTATCCCTCCTGGGAGCTACTGAGACCAGCTCAAGGGAGTTCCCTGGCTGACTGCTCTTTTCTGTGGGTTGCAGTTCAGGAATCAGAAGCTCTTTCCAAGAGGAATCTGAGCTCCAGTGTAGGGAATGTGATTAAATCCCAAAGTCCCTTCCATAGGCATGCCCCAGAAGTTCAGAAGGATTATGCAAATGAGGCCCCAAAGCCTGCTTTCAATATCTCAGCACTCCTCCAGGCAAGTATGTAAATGAGCACCAAAAAGTGACCCTTAGCTTTCAAAAATAAAATTTAAAGTTACCTTCTCTTATTCTGTGCTGCTTTTCTCTGCTTCCCTTCCCATCTCAGTTTACTCAGCTGGAAAACACATGTGCTTGGTTTTATACACCAAGTGACTTTAATGTTGATGTTCACTTAGGCAGCTGCTAGTTAAGAATCATGTTGCATTATTGTTCCTTAGACTGTGTTATACACGAAAAAACATATGTCACTGGGGCTTGAGAGCAGGCAGGCGGCCTAAAGGGGGTAGTCATGAATGGGAGAGGCAAAATGGAAAATCTGCAGCCTTACTGATCATAGAATTCCTAATTTGTAGTTTATGGTTCAGTATATTCTGCCTTTCAGGTGCAATTTAGTGCAGACAACCTGAGATTAAGACAAAGAAAGAAATAACTGAAGGGTATATCCTTTGCCTTTTCCGGTGTGGAATTAATGACTTGTTCCAGTCTCCTGTAAGCCTTCAGATGTTTAGGAATAAGGTGAGGGGGGGGTGGTTGATGCCAGGCTGATTTACATATTTGCTGCCACATCTCAGTTGTTCAAGTGCTTCACACAGAGGAGCAGGTGTTCGTTTCCATCAATATTCTTGCTCCTGCAGATGTACAAGGAAATAAAATGGTATGCAGAAAGAGCCCAACTATCCACCAAGCACTTTATGAGGCACTTTACATACAAATCCCATGCAATTTTTAAAAATAATATTGCTAAAGGAGATATTGCTAGCTCCCCTTTCCAGCAGGAGAAACAGAGGTTTAGAGAGGCTGGGAAAGTGTCAACCAATGAACTGCGGAACAGGGACCTAAATTGTTGTCTTTAGGCTATATGTTCCTGCCTTTTCCAGGTTCCTCAATCTGCTTTTATCTTCCCAGTTGGTTTCAGGTTTTTTAAACTGTCCTGGTGTCTCTCAGGATTCCCCAAATCCCATTTTCCTGTGCACTGCCTCTTACTGTTCTATCAGGGGTTTTCTTATACAACTTAGCCTGCCCTAAAAGAGGTGTCTCATATTACAGGTGGCAAAAAGTAATATAAGGGCTGACCTGTGGACTAGGTCTTGGAAGAGTAGAGAAGGGGAAGGAAGATACAATGTAATCACCTTGGCTCTGTCAAGAGATAAGAGGGAAGAGAAAAAGTAGGAATAAATGCAGAGAAATTTCCTGGGAAACATGAAGAAAGCAACTGGAGCAGTTCACATCTCATGGCTTCTATTTTCTTTGGGTAATTAGAGGCGCTACTTCCTGTGGTCTCTTGCCATAGGCATTGTTTTATTTGAATATATGAAGACAGTGTGCACCAGTGTTTTGAGCTAGGAGCACTTTTGAAAGCTCCTTGCCATGCATCATGGAAGGGAGACCCTGGCTGGGATTTCTGAATCTCACTGTCTATTGGACTCTGTATTACATTTTCTGAGGGAGAAGGTCATTCTGCTTCCCTAAGGGGATCTACAGAGACTTGGAAAAGTCTTATCTAAAAAAAATCACAGTAAATCATAAGCTTAGTAACTGCTATCAGAAAGAGAGGGAGGCAGTATGACCAGATTATTAATGATTCGTCTCTTAAGAACTAACTAAAAATATCAGGCTTTTTGAGTTAAAAATATTTCTAAAATGCACTGAATAGTTTACTTTCTTCTGTTGGAGGCCACTAAATATAAGTGGATATTTTCTTGATTCATTTACAGACTCAGATCTTCCTGTATCCATTAAAAATCATCAGATGATACTAGAGAGGTTCTGGGGTAGTGAGGGTTCAGGGCTGCTAAGTCTTCCATCTGTGGCATAGGCTATGAAGTATCCTTTGGCTCTTGTGT
The DNA here is from genome assembly GCA_004363535.1 of Dasyprocta punctata. Lineage (NCBI taxonomy): Eukaryota > Metazoa > Chordata > Mammalia > Rodentia > Dasyproctidae > Dasyprocta > Dasyprocta punctata. The sequence continues at coordinate 16,146 of RJWM01021733.1, forward strand.
CTGTGGCCTTTTTTTCATGTGTGATTTTTGTCTCTTCTTGTTGAACCTGCTCTGTGTAGTATGTGGAAAAATCAACAATAGTACATATTGCTGTGAACTGCAGTGATGAAGTATTGCTATAATAAGTAGTAGCTTCCTTAAAATCAGTCATGGATTTTATTATATTTCTTTTCTTGAAGCAGATACAACCACAGGTACAATTTGAGAAATTGTTTATAGGATATGCTTGGTGACCGAGTTACCTCTTAATTGTGCTTTTATTCTCAGTACCAGCAAGTGGAGGTTGCCATTTTATTCATAGGACACTAGGGCTCCATGCCAGTAATTGATTTTGTCATCAGTCCTTCTAGTAGCACTCTAAATTAACATTCCCACAATGGATTTAATTGGAATTTAATAAGACAGTTAATGCATAATAAGTAAAAACAACATGATCCTAAAAAACATATTTACTGAAGATTAACCACCATAGAGATACAAATCTATCATGTAGAAACCCCAATAAATGTTTTTAGAATATTAAATCATATGTAAACATTGTGTATCACTTCAAGTACATCCAGATCTTCAATTTCATTTGTTATTCTCTCTTGTAAGTAAACATGGCTGTTTACTACAACTAAATTCATTTTGTCTTATCAATTGTTTCAGACATAGCTGAATCAGGGGGAACAATCATAATTTAAACAAAATCCTAGTTTAAAAAATGCCAGTTTTGATGAAAAACAGACTTTTGCCCAGTTAGAACCTGAGAATCAACATTTCTGACAAGTTTCTGGTGGATGCTACTGGTCTATGGTCTACATTTGTAGAAGCACTGATATCAAGCATTGTTTTAAGATGAAAGACACACTTTGATTTCCTCTGCTATACTTTAATCTCATGTCTTAGCCAAAATCTGCAGTAATAGGTTAGGAATGATCACACATACTTGTTATTGTCTCTATTGGAAGGTGTAGGTTATTTCTCTTGTTTTCATTCTGGATTAGGCCTGTGATGGTTTACCTAGTAAAATGCAGAGGAAGTGATGCTTTTGCATGACAGGCAGCTTCTAGGCCCGCCATCTTGGCCTCAGCTGCTGTGCAGCAGGTAAGCCCAGGTAGAGAGGTCCACAAGGACAGGAGCCAAGGCCAATGAGCAGCAGCTTGGCTGAGCTCCCAAGCAACAGTGAGCACCAGCTTTCCACTGCACCATGCTGGAGGCTGACCTGCTCCAGCGTGCACAAAATAGAGCATGCAGCCTTTGCTGCTAAGCCCTTCCCAGAATAAATAACATCGTTCTAGTTTTAAACCCCTTTTGAATAGTTTATTCTACAGCAAAAGACAACCAAAATTTACTTGCCTAAAAGTCTTCTGAAATAAATCAAACATAGATTTTGAGTTTCTCTTTCAAAAGCACGTGCTATTGTATCAAAAGAAAAATGTCAACCAGTAAGCCATGAATGGGCAAAAGTTTATTTTAGAATATTATTTTTCCAGTCCCCACAGGCAGAGTTTGATTTTATGTGAGCCAAATAAGTAACTGTCAGCAGAGGCATCTTTTCAGAGTGTTTGTCAGAAATATTTATTTCTATACCTTAATATATAATCCCATGAAGTAAAGGATACTTGCATTTCCATAATTGTAACTTAACTCTTTTGCCTCCAATAATGAGACTTTGCTGTTCAAATGCTGTTAAAAGGGCTGGGATTGGGCTCAGTGGCTTAAGTGCCTGTCTGGCAGGTGTGAGGCTGTGAGTTCGATCCCCAGTGCTGCCAAAAAATAAAAATAAAAAAAAAATAATAACAAATGCTGTTAAAATGGATGACTTTATACCTAAATGCTTAGGGCCCATTTGTGCTTAACATCTGACCTGCATGCTCTCTGAAGATTGAGCTTGCCCAGTTTGTTCACAGCATACAGATCGTCCCCCTGTCACCACAGTAGGAAATCTTTTGTGTATTTGTGTTGAAATTTTGCTTTTTTAGTAAAGAAGCAAAACCACTATTCCTATACCTGCAGCAGAGCCCATTTCTGGAAGAAGCAGTGAAGTTGATTTCCTCATGGACTCAAGGTCACATTTGGAAGATTTATATTATGGATCCCAAAACATATTCAGGACTGGGGGTATAGCTTTGTGGTACAGCACAGGTGGGAGCCTGAGCTCAGCACGGAACAGCCCCCGCCCCTGAAATGTGACTCAACATTTAAAATGTGTACCCATAACACTATGCTTAGTGTTTATGTAAGCACAGTATAGAGTTTTATGTTTATGATTTCTTCAAGTAGTCTATATTATATCAATTCTAATGTGACCTTAGATGCCCAATTCAGGAAAATAATATACTACTATGCTTTTAAAAATATTCCTACTGTATTTTCATCACAGTCATTGGAAAGTTAAGAAGCATTCTTATAATAAGGAATGTTGAGTTTAACAAATTGTTGCTCATAGTATCTATCCTATGCTAGGCCATATGCTGTGCACTTTATGGGGTTAAAAGATCTCACCGAAATCTGGCTGGTACGATGAAAGCAGAACAAAAATGACTTCAATCTTAGATAACTGGCAGCATCATAAAGGTACAAAGTATTTCAAATGTTTTCACAGAAAACCTACTAAAACTTAATTGGAGAAATAGAAATCTTAAAGAATTCAGTGCAGCAAGAAGAGTAACTTTATATCTTACAAAACAGTGCTACATAGATTATCATGTTTAACTCTTGCAGCATATGGGGCAGGGATTCTCAGTGTGTTCCCCAGCCATCAGCAACAGGATCTCCTTAGAAATGCAAAATTTCAGGTCCCAGTTCAGATTTACTGCCACAGAGCTCCGTGAGGGAGACTACCCAGCAGTCTGAGTTGCAACAGTTCCTTCCCTGGATTCTGACACATATTAAATTTGAGAACTACTAATGAAGGGTAAATGATGTTCTTTCAGTTTTATATAGGATAAGAAGAGGAAATATTAAAGTTAGAGCTTACCAAGCACCTGGAATAACAGCAGGAAGTCAAATTCTAAATCCAGGTTAGTGTAGGTTCAATGTGTAACTTGCTTTTCAGTAGCATCTTGAAGAATGGGCAGGCTCATCACAGGTAAAGTTGATTATGAGGTGTTAAGGCCGAGGGTGGAACAATTTCAGTGAAACAGAAAATCATCTTTGAGATTTTAAAAGCTGTATTTGAGGAAACTTTTGATTTTAGATTCTTTTCCCCATAAAATATATTGTAGGATGTTTCTTTGTTCATTTATTTCTTACTGCATGAATGCAGATTTCACAAAATCCTGCTGTAGCTCTTTCTATTGCGTGAGTTGGAATTCATTTCCTCCAGAAGTTTAGGACCTCTGCTTCTCTCCCTTTGCCTCCTTTCCCCTCCTCTTCTCTCTCTCCTTTCCTACCTTCCTTCATTTTTTCTGAGCAGAATTTCATTGTATGAGTGTGCCCCAGTTTATTCATGAATGGTTGGCTATTTGGTTGATAAAATATTTGTGTAAAATTTTGTGTGAATATAGGCCATTATCATTCTTGTAAATACCTAGGAGTGAGATTATTAGGATATATAATATATACATATACTGAATTTCATAAGAAAATTGCAGTTTTTCAAAGTGTCTGTACTGTTTTATATTCCTGTCAGCAATATATGAGTTCTTGATGCTATTTCTTTATCATTATTGGGGACTGTCTTTCATTTTTTCTAAACTTTAGCTATTCTAATACAGGTATGATGATGTTTCATTGTGATTTTAATTCACATTGTTTTGTTTTTTCTTAATGTTGTGCATCTTTCCGTGTTCTTATTTGCCATTTGTATATTTTTTTGTGAAGGTTCTATGCAACTCTCTGCTTACTTTTTATTGAGCTACTTGTGTGTTTACTGTTGAGTACTGAAAGTTTTGATACATGTTTTTAGAGATGTGTTTTGCAAATAATCTTCACAGAGGTTTGAAGATTTAACACAAAGTTCTTCCTTTTCTCCGTGATACGATAAAAACTTACTATCTAGCCTTGAGTTTCTGTATTATTGCATCACCTGGTCCAAGTCTGCATCCTGATATGATCTCCAAAAGCCAGTTCTCTCCCTTTGATCTCTTAAGAGGGAATTTGCATTCAGGTTAAAGCCAAGCACACAAAGATGAAGAAATGCTATATAAAATCATGGCAAGAGGATGGGGAAAGAGAAAGACTCAAAGTAAAGGGATAAGCTACCTGCTTCTGGGCATGCTAACAAGTGATTTAACATCAGCAATGTGGGGGCCACCTCAGATGTTGTAAATATCACTGGTACACTGGTACATGATTTAGGATGTGAGATTTTAATGTTTATATCTTAAACTGCATCATCTTTACTCATTTATAAATATACTGATGATTAAGTAGGTTTAATTAAGCAATGAGCAATGGCTTCCTTGTGAATGTTATGTGTGTTTTCATTTCTTTTTTGTAGTAGTGGGCATACTGCTATTTGAGTAATGTTCAGTTAGATTTGGCTTTGGAAATAATAGAGTAGGGCTTCAAGACGTTGCTATTAATTGCTTAAGCAATAAACCTCAATTCTAGCTATATTCAGTTGCATTGATGTCTTTAAATACCAAATCTAATATCCAGTTCTCAGTAAGGTTAGCGCAATAGCCAGGAGAGGTGACGGACCCCTGTAATCCCAGCACTCTGGAGGCTGAAACAGGAGGAGCGCCGTGATTTGAAGGCCAGCCTAGACTACATAAGCAAGTTCAAGGCCAACCTGCACTACATAGTGAGAGTTTGTCTCAAACAAAACAAAACAAAACAAAACAAAACAAAACAAAGCACAAAGAAACAAAACCCCAATAACAACAACAGCAACAAAAACAAGTCTGGCACTTAAAAAACAATGTGCCTAGCACCACTGGCTGGTCATGTTTACTGGATAGCTGGGTGTATCCTGTGGGTACCTGTACCTTTAGGTTGGCCCACAAGCAAGTACTTGTGTTTATATGATTGGATTCCTTGTGTTTTGTGTTTCTTTGGCCAGAGATTTACCCTTCACTAAGGTTGGTTGTTGGTTAAGCATGATATCTAACTCTTATCAATCCACTCTCCCAGAGCTAGTTCTTGAAGCTCACGCCATAAATATCTGGTTGGGTCTTGCTGCAAATTAAGTGGAGCTGCTGCATCCACATTCTTCCTACCATTCTATCCCCATTCTGCGACCTTTGGAGTTGTCTTTATGTAAAGCAACCCTCCCAAGTCTCTGCCTCTTTTGGAAGGCAGTCTCTATACATTAGTTTTTGACCAATTTCTTCCTTTTGCGTGGACTGCAGGTGTTGATTTTTTTCTTTGAAACTTTGCCAAAAAAAACCACTTACTACTTAAACAAAAGGAGATTTACTACACTTAACCAAAAGGATGCGATGTTTCCATAGATATACTCCATGCATCAGCAAAAGTATCTTCCCAGCTGTGGCCGAGTCAGTTATCAGTGCCTACTAGAACATCCGTGCTTCTACCACCACTGTACAGTTATTGTGGGTTCAGGTTTCGATGCTCAGAACTGAGCCCTGTATGAGTAATTAGTCCACGAACACTGCCACATTGCTCTGCTGAGATGACCTCTGGAAAATGCTGCCAATTTCCTGGGCAAGTCAGCTTTATGGTTTTTGTTGTTCCTCAAACTGTCTCTTGGTTATTTACTTATTTTATCAATTTATTCATTAGCCTGCTTATGTGATTCAGACAGTCTTCCCATCATTAAAAAGCAACAAGGAAGTAGTAAGGTGAGATGTCAATTTTATTTTGGGTATCCAGTCACACTTAGGACTTCTTGCAGGCATGGGATTTCTCAAATAACACTGTGTGTATCCTCTAAAGATTAGAAAATTTCTTTTTGAGACACTTCCATGGTATCTCTCTACTTCAGAGTCAGATTTATTGTTTTCTGCTTTTAATAGCTCATTTAAAATCTAAAGGGTATAATGGTTGTGTAAGCCTAGGTTTTGGAACAGAGAATGTATGTATGTATGTGCATTCTTAACATGTGTGTTACATGTTAGAGGGAACCCTTGAAGTTTGCTATGGTATCATAATGACTACTATTGTTAGTATCTGGGGAATCCTACTGGCTGGTGATCCTTGTGGATGCAGCTGTTAGCCGAGTTTGAATCCAAGTTGGCCAGGCCCTTCTGCACAGCCTTAGCTACTCCTGCAGCAGTAATCTAGTGATGAACTGGTGTTCACTGCAGGTCTTTCCCTTCTTCCCTGTGGGTCTATGTTGCAAAGGGCCTGGCAACCTCTCTTCTGGAGACAGAGCCAATCAGTCCATCGTTTTCCATCAGGGAAGATTAACAACACACATCACTTGATTGAGCTCCATTTGATTGCTTATTTTGGCATTTGTGGGATAGCTGGTTACAAAGGTCATTTAACAACCAGTCTCCCTTTTCCTATCCCTCTCGTTCACCCTCTCCCTCTCTTCCTTTTTTTGGGATAAGCATTTATATTTTTGCATGAGAGTCCAACAAATTCACAATGTTTGTAGACTGGACTGAATTCTTTACTCACTTAAAATGGAAATATTTATGTTGAATTCTCTGGACAAATTTAAAGATTCATTACCTTATTCACTAGAAGAATAACAATGAGCAAAATGGTTCTACTTTGTTCTTTACAAGCTAAAATAACATCTGGGCATATTTGAGAAATAGGTGGAAAACAGTCACAGTTTTCCACTTTTCATCGTGACAGTGTATCCAAGCCAAGAAACATAGTGGGAACTTGGAGTGGCTTGTAACCCATCATTGTCTTACCACCATGTCATCTGAGTCTCCAGTTAAAAACATAGTGCCCCTTGCTCTTTCTCTGGACCTGTCATGGTAATGATCAATAGTCTGCATTTTTTAAAAGACCATTGTCTCCATATGATTCTTCGAGTCTTTTAAATTCAAGAAATACTGTCCTGAAAGATCCATGACTAAGTCTTACAGAATCATGGTGTTGAGGTAGAAAGATCTTGGGGCTCATCACTTCCCCTCATTTTTCAGATCCAGAAACGATTGGGCCCTGCTAGGTCCTCCTGCTCATCGGTGGAGAAGATACCTAGAGGAACCAGGCTTCTCAGCATGTGGTGAGGAGTTGGGTGTTTCCTTTTCAAGGAGATGAGAAGCAGGTCAAAAGTCATGTGGTACTCTAAGAGAACTTTGACTTCTAGTAATAACCAATCAGAGGCTTATGCTAATGCTTGGCATTTAATAGGCTTACTTACCTCAGGTGGCTGTGCCAATGGCACTGAATTAGTCCTCAATCCTGTTCTCAGAAGAATCATGTCAATATCTTTCTCTTGAGGCTTTTCTTTCCTTTCTTTATATTTGTATCTAGGCTATTACTCAAACTTAGACTATAAATTTGTTGGACAAAAAAAGTATCTGATTTTGTGTTCTCTCCATAGACAAAGATAGTGCCTCAGGATATGAGGAAAATGATGCAGAATTAGTTTTTTCTTTTCTTTGGACTTTATTGATTTCGTGCATGTCTAATAGTTTTAGATATAATAAATTATTACAGAAATATTTGGCATCTTTTGTAAAGAAACCCGACTAAGGTTGTACAAAAATAAGGAAAAAAGATGACTTGAAGAAGAAAAATCTGTTTATGTTTTTTGAATGGATCACAAGTTAACATCCAAGAGTACTCCTTTGAAGGGAACTGAAACTCAAGTTCATTTGTTAAAAAAACAAGGAGAACCATTAATTGTTTACAATACATATTTATAATACATGCATATATTAAAAACATAAATAGATTTGTCTACAATTCATCATGATTTTTCTCTTATTTTAATAAAATGAATGAACTTGTTTGTTTGTTAGTTTGTTTTTTGAGTGAGGGTCTCACTATGCAGTTCAGTCTGGCTGTGAACTGACAAAGATTCTTGTGCCTCATCCTCCTGAGTCATGGGATTACAGGTATATGGCAACAGGCCCAGCTAAATGGACTTCTTTATTAAAGATTTCCTCACTTTTTTATCTCAAAATCTTTAATCTTGGGTAGTCATTCATACTACTCAAATTCGATGCAATTTTTGAAAACAGTTACAATAATCCCAAATTTGCCTGTGAAAATATAGATTTAAAATACTTACATGCATGTGTTACAGATGCTGAGGAAATAATACAGGGCCACACACAGAAGATCTCTTTGAAACAATACAGAAGACAGAAAAATCATTTCTTAATGGGCAAGCCATTGTAAGATTTACACACAGGTAGAGTGGCATGAAAGTGACTACTATAAAGTCTAGATGGAATTACACACAGATTTGTACAGTAAGGTAGAAGGAAGAATAATTAAAATGTCTCATATTTATGGATGTATCAATAAACGCATCTCGCAATTGTGTCCTCTATACCTCCCGCGATTCCCATGTTAATTTTGGAGGTATATATACATGTATAGTTCCAAAGGTCAGAATGTTTGTGACCTTGCTCTATAAAAACAGAAGTCCTGTGCCCTCTTAGATCTCAAGGAGATATCCTAAAGAGGAGAGAGTGAAAATGTATCCTTATTCCCATCGCGGTTTTAAAAAAAATTTAATCGTTTTATACTTACATGTGCCTTAAGCCAATTTCCCAAGAAATGTTCAAGCAGTGATTTGAGCAACCGGTATACATTGGGAAGAATGTTATCTTTCAGAGTGAGTATTTTGAACAAAAACACTAATTTAGATATAAAACTCTTGGTATGTTTACTTAAAAAAAAAATCAGTCCCTGTTCCAGTTTGCATGTGGGCTGAATTGCTAAATATGAAAGCTTATTTAAAAGTCATCTTGCTGAGTCACTTGTTCACTGAAAACCGAGGGAGGTAATTAACCTGTGGGAGGGAGCACAGAGCCGATGACTCCACTGCTCACAGGAAGGAGATCTGAACCGGGACCAGGCTTGAGGAGCTGCCTGAGTGTACACTTGTCTTCAAGGTGAGGGTTAATCTGAACACGTTCCCGGTGATAAGGATGTGGAACTCGCATGTCCTAACACTACGACTTTGAGTCCTTAGGAGCTGAATGGAAGTTGTGACTTAAGTTGCCAAAGCTAAAGAAAACATGTGGAAGATTAGCCAAACAGTGCTAAAACGTCAGTAGAAAATGCTAGGGTTGGCAACCTCATGGCTGTTATGTTTGGTTTCTTCTTTGTGGATTTACCTTTTTAGACCACCTTTACCCAACAGAATTTTCTGGGGTGATGCAGCTGCCCTGGGCTTGTACATTCTGCGTGGCAGCTGCTAGGCAGAGGTGGCTTTGGAGCACAAAAAATGTGGTGAGTGTGATCCAGGAACTGATGTTTTAATTGTTTTTAATTATAATGAATTTAAATTTAAATAGCCACATGACCCAGGGGCTACCATATTGGACAGTATTTTAGAAAGTATTTAGCATTTTAGAAAGAACTTAGTATTTCTTGATGCAGTTGAACATTTCCAATCTAAAAATATGAAATTCTCCAAAGTCTGAACACTTTGGGTGCTGGTATGATACCACAAGAGTAAAATTCCACTTTATTTCACATACAAAATTATTAAAATGTTTACATAAAATTGCCTTCAGAGTCAGGTGTGGTGCTGCATGCCAGTAACCCCAGTTGTCTGGAAGACTGAAGTAGGAGAATTAGAAACCTGAGCCCAGCTTGGGCAATGTAGTGACTTACCAAGTCCCTGCCCCTTTTTTTTCAGGTTTTTGAGGCTGGATTTCACTGTGTAGTCCAGGTTGGTCTTGACCTCACTTATTAAGTCCAGACTAACCTTTAACTTGTGGCAATCCTTCTGCCTCAGCCACCTGAGCATTACAGGTGCATGCCACTACTCCTGGGTTGACACCCTTTTTAAAAATAAAAAAGTTGATTTCTTGATGACAACAGTTCTCTGTGGAGTGAGATGAAATCTCAGTGTTGCTTTATTTTGCATTTCTCTAATGACCAGTGATGTTGAACGTTTCTTCATGTCTTTATTTGCCATTTGTATTTCTTTATCTGAGAATTGTGTATTCATCTCAGATGCCCACTTTTCGATTGGGTCTTTAAACTTGATAGGCCTGAGTGTTTTTCAATTCTTTATATGTTCTGGATGTAAGTTCTTTGTCTGAGGAACAGTTGGCTAAAATGTTTTCCTGTTCTGTGGTTTTATCCACACATACACACTCACACACACACACACACACACACACACACACACACAATATAGGTAACTATACAATCAGTTATTGAAAAAGTACAGTTAACTCTCACATGATTAGATCAATTTTACATGTCTATATCTGTTAATCCAAACTACTCTTTTGAAGGTAATGATATGTAATATTGCAACCACTGTCAAATTCCTATCAGTTTGTTTTGTAAACTTGTAATGTTACTGTTTTGGATTTGTTGTTGTCATTGTTTGTCTCTTTTGCTTTTGTCTTTCTTTTCTGTATCTTTTTTCTGTTAAATAAAAAAAGAAAAAAAATAAATAACTATACAAACCTCTGTTTACCAAAAAGAACAGTTTGTACTTTCATCGTGTGATCATTTTTTTCTACTTAAATCTTGTAATTCGAAAAACTACTTTGAAGATAACAATATGCAATATATTAACTCGTGTTAATTTCCTATTATTTTGTTTTAAATTTCTATATCATTGTTTTTATTATTTTTTGTTGTTGTTTTGTTTCTAAAATAAAAAATTTAAAAAAGTAAAAATGTCTTGGGATGTATCTCATTGTGAAGTCACTGGGCTCAATCCTCAGTACTAAAATAATAACAATACCAATAACAATAATACCTGCAAATTAAGAGTACAGGGGTATAAGTCACATAGGAACAAATTTTTATGTTACAGTTTCATTATGCACAAGATACCTTATTATGCACATGCAAGCATTTTAAAAATCTAAAAATTTCCAAATCCAAATCCCAAGCATTTTGGATAAGGGATGTTCAACCCATACTTTGAGAATCCATACTTCTTTTCCTTAAAAGGGAATTTTCTGATTTCTAATTTGTCATTCTTTCTGTCTCTGCCTCTGTCTCTGTCTTTTTTGTCTCTGTGTCTGTCAGTCTGTCTGTCTCTCTCCCTCTCCAGTATGCTGGTTACTGAAAACACAGAAAGTGCCAACATTTTGTATATTTTTTGCCCAGTGTCTGCAGTGTTACAGGCCACAGAGGTTAAGCATCACGCTCTAAGACAGTGATGAAAGTGAAGTCAAAGAGCCTGGTAGTAACAGCTGCATTTCAGGACTTTACGGTGCACACTACCGGAGAGCTGTTTGAACAGATGCATCTTAGCAGTGTGGCTGGCAGAGAGGTCGACAGAACACCTGTGCTCCGGTTCCTTTCCTCTGTGACCTCTGTCTTTTTCCTGGTGAGTGGGAGATTGTGCCATTCCTCATGCCGTGGCATTCTGGTGTGCGGCTTTGGTTGTTGATGCAACAGATGCATTGTGGGGGCTGCCTTTCAAACAACCACAGATGGCCACTGCTGGGGGAGGACTTACCTCTTCAGAGCTGATTTTTTATCTTGCCACCAAGGTGCTGGTTCTTTTCTCTGTAATTTGCTTATAAGACTTAACATTGCTTCCAACACAGTGCCAGAGGCTTAGCATCTACAGCTTAAATAAAGAAACAAAATATAATTGCTTTCAATTAAAATTCTGCTGGCCTCATTTATATTTCTTAACTAAACAAGGAGGACACTGAGGGATGCTGTGATATAATTTCTTCATTTTGCAAACACCTGTGCGTGAGACCCAGGAAAATGGGGTAGCTTTTGAGGGTGCAGGACTACTTGGTTAGACCCTGTGGAGTCTAAATTCAGTTGATAAATTTTTGTGATTAATCTGAATTTTATATTAATCACTAAACATGTGATCTAGTTGATTGGACCTTTATAATGTTTATCTTAATCTCTTTAAAAAATGGAAAAGAATCTTTCACCTCTCCAACCCTCTGCATGTACAAATGATTTTCTAGAGTTATAACTTGTGCTTGGTGTTATTATCCTGATTGACATTGGAGTCTTGACCAAAAACCTCAGGGTCAGGACTCCTGCCCAACATTGGGAAATAAATTCAGCAGCAGTGACTTCAGTGACCTAGGGAGTCCACCCATCCCAAAAGAGACTTATTACACTTGGTGCAACTCCCGAACAATGGAATGGGCTCTGGCTTCCTGGAAGCAGGACCCCTCTGATGACTGCTGCTCATTAGCACTGAGCTGAGCTGCTCAGGGACTCCCATATCACTCTGCTAAAAAGAGCCACAAGCAGTGGGAGCTACTATTTTGGTGAATAATCCTTGTGAATGTTGCCAATGATCTCAGCAGATCCTATCCCTGTCTATTACTTTTTTAAGAGCAACTTTAGCCTGAGTTGTACTAGTAGATTCTCCTCTGAATCTATTTCATCTAATTCCTATTTATGTTTTAATCCCCTGCCTTGTGTTTGGACATGTTCTTCGGTGCACGCCCAGCCTGGACAGTGCTCCTGAGCCCATCTTATGTCATCACTTAATACACGGCCACCTGATTTTGAAGCCTTTGGTCTTTTGCTTACCTTTCTTTGGCTTCCCTGGGCAGCCTGTTTCTGACACAGAAATCTGATTGTGATTCTCTATCTAGTTCCAATAAATAATTTTTTTCAATAATTTTCTGGATAAAGAAGAAAGACTGAAGTTCTGCTCTTTTATTTACCCTGTCTCAGCTACTGGTCTAGAGGAGCAAAGGCTAGACTCAGGGGCGCTTTGGTACTGGCTATTAAGATCCTAAAATCATAACATAATAAATTTACATTGAATACATGATAAAGAGAATCTGTATTTGTATATGTTCACATACGTTTTTCTCTGAGCACCTTCATATTTATTACTCTATTTGCTCTTAGTTTAGAGTAAAGAAATTACTAGATTGCAGAGCAGAGTAGAAGCTGAAACAGCAGTAATCCAGATTTGTGCACTTGTTGAATTTAGAGGTTTAACACCTAGATTTTTCAAATGTTCCTTCTTCAAACTTGTTACTTAAATTGCTTTCCTTGTTTCAGTTAACATCATCACAACCTACCCAAATTCCCAACTTAGAAACCTCTGACTCACCTTCTATTTCTCTCTCTCTTTGCCTAATTGCATCCATTGGGGATTTACAATTACACCAAGTCAGCATTGTATTTAATTGATATGAATCCCAAAGTAAAATCACCAGTCTTTAATTCTTTCTGATGGGAAAGGTTCCTGGTATCATGGAACAGCATAGTCTGTGTATTACACATTATAGTGAGTGATTGTTTTCATAAAACATTTTGATTCTCTGTCTTAGCCTCACATTTGAGTTCATGGAGGAGTTCCTAGGAAAAATAACTCAGGGTCCCAAACAACTCAGAATCTATTGAGTAAGGGGCTCTGATATCATTAGTTTTTGCAAGCTCTTTGAGGGATTCCAATAGATAGTGACTGATCCAACATGAAGGAGAAGACCAGAGTTTCATAATCCACATATCTTGGTTAAAAGTGAAGCCTAACATTTATCAGTTGCATCATACTAAATAAATGATATTCTCTGAGTTCTGATTTTATGTCTGTACAATGGTAATAAATAATAATTTGCTTAACAGACTCCTTTAGAATCATGTAGACATGTAAGGGAGAGCAATTTTTGCATAGTAAAGTGCTAAATAATACAGTGACTTTGTCTACTATCTTATCCTGGCTTTGTTCAATAAAAGAGCTTGCACCCAAGTTGCTTATATCAGCATTAACGTGCTTTCTCAACATTAGCCCCAAATCTTCTGCCCATGTATGGAGAAATGGACGGTGCTAGTAATTGTCAGCATACCTGGTGTAATTGTGGGTTCTAATTTGATTGTACATTATCTTCCAACACGATTTTTGAAAGCCAGCTAAAATACTGGCCTTACTAACATCACAGGGCAGGGAACTCCAAAGGTTAATTACAATTGGATACTCCTATGCCATTTCTAATGCCCTGCTGTTATGTGTTGCCCAGTGTCACCTTGTTCTTTCTCAAGGAACAGGAAAACCAATCACTCCCTGACCTTTGCTTCTTTTCTTTTTTATTTTGGAATGAAATACATGTTCGATTCTTACTTTATACAACTAGAAAATTGTGAAAACAATGTTCCAATTCCTTTGTTTACTGGAACATGCAGGATCTTCGCTTACTTGTCTGAGAGTACAGATAAAAAGGATTGCTATTTAACTTCAAGAGTGGCCAGAGACTGAGTCCTGAGTTTTTTTCAGGTCTAAAGCTTTAGAAATGTGGAAGAAAGCTCTTAGTACTTACCCAGGAATGCTACAACTGATCTTCAAGGGCAAGTGGTGTTTACAAGAGGACCAGATGTCCGGACATCAGAAAGTAGAGATCATAAATCTTAGAAGAGCTATGGCAAGAGAGACTCAAAGATTTCTGTCCTTTTTAAAATAATTTTTGATTTTTTGATTAATGAATACTTACAGTAAAGAAAATGATTAACATAAAAAGATAACACATCTAAATACCCATAATTATACCTCACAGATCATCGCTTTAAATTGTTGAGTATTTTCTTTGAATATCTTTTCCAAAAAGTTTGGCTTGTAACATGATTTTCTTCATATAGTGAAATATTATGGACATTTTTATAATGAAAGATCAAAATTGTTACTGTCTTCGTCTTTCCTTCTCCTGTCTCCACACATGCATGCATATGCACAAACACACAGGGTGTGCTGGGTGCTGTGTTAAGTTGCTCATTTTCAGTGAAAGCCATTTAGAAAAAAAAAAGGTTTTGTTGTATTATTCCAGAATTCCTGTGTGCCACAGTTTATCTAAAAGTTCTTCTGTGCCAGGCAGTTTTCAAGTTCACATTCACAATAATCCCACAAAACACACATAGCAGCACCTCTAGCCTCTGCTTCTCATCTTAAAAAACCAAGCAAGGTTAAATACATGTCACTCCAAGTAATGTTGGGTATAAAGCAGATCTTTCAGCAGTTTTTCGTGTCCTGCTCAGTCCTAACTAGCTGTAAAAGGGACTAATGAGCAAACACTGGATGAGGACTGCTGGGGTGTGTGGTCAGAGCCCCTGATACCTGTCCTTTAACAGATGGTCACCAGCAGGTTGGAGGAAGGTCAACTACCCTTACAGCTATTTTTAACAGCCATCGTACAGGGAGTACATAAACAGCTAGGCCTGGGAAGAAACAGAATGGAAGAGTCAAATTGTCTTATCAAAAGGGGAAGCTTTTGTCTTTTCCTATGGGTTCACAAAGACTAGCCAATTTGACAAAGTTGTAGGTATCAAATCATAAAGTGTCTGAAGTTGACATCAATTCGCCCTTGTTTTCTAGTTTGGAATCCCACCTACTAGTAACTATATTGTCTTTGAGCTACATTGGAAAATTTCTGTGCTCTTAAAGCAAGTACATTCCAAATCCACTTTTGGAGCATACATTTTTCTGATGTGCCCCCAGTGAACAATAGTATTGCTTAGACTGGTTGAAGATTATTGATTTCCTTTGGAAAGGGAGAAGGCTTGATTTCTTATCCAAGTATTGTTTTTTACTAGCCTATAGATATGTATGTGCTTATCATCTATTTAATTACTCACTGAAAGAAATTTATAGAATGCTTATTAAGGATCTTAGGGAATACAGAAAACTGCAAGACATTGTCTTCAGCCTAAAGAATTTTCCATTCTGGAGATATAAAACTAGTACTGTTGTACACTAATAATAGGCTCACTGAGAAAGAAATTACAAAGAAAGTAGCTTTCACAGTAGCACCAAGGGAAAATTGAAGACCTAGGAGTTAACTAAGAAAAGGAAGACTTCTACAATTAAAACTATGGTGCACTGAAAAAGGAAATTGAAGAGGACATCAGGAAATGGAAAGAGCCTCTGGCTTTGGATACAAAGAACCAATATACTCAAAATGGCCATACTTCCAATATTGACGTACTCATTTAAAGCAATCCCCATCAAAATACCTACAACGTTCTTCAAAGAACTGAACAAAACAATGCTAAAATTTATGTGAAACTAGAAGAGACCCAGAAGAGCAAAAGCAATCCTGAATGACAAGAGCAAAGTGGGAAGCATAACAATCCTGGACTTGAAGTTATATCACAAAGCTACAGTGATTAAAAACCAAAACAAAATAAAGAATCAACGCTACTTGCACAAAAACAGGCACAAGGATCAATGAAATAGAATAGAGGATGCAGAAGCCAACCTCAGATGCATTCAACTATTTGATCTTTGACAAAAGGGCCAAAAACATGCACTGGAGGAAAGATAACTTCTTCAACAAATGGGGTTGGGAAAACTAGCCAACCACATGTAGGAGATTGAATCTAGAGCAATATCCCTCACCATGCATTAAACTAAAATCAAAATGGGTTAAAGAACTGAATGTTAAAACAGAAATACTTAACTTCTGGAAGATAAAATACTTAAAACACATGAAGTCATAGGTATAGAAAAGAACTTTCCAAAAAGAACTCTTGTTGCACAGGAAATAGTACTAAGAATCAACAAATGGGATCATATCAAATTTAAAAAAGCTTCTGTACAACAAAAGGAACAACCAATAGAAAAGAAAACCTATAGAATGGAAGAAAGTTTTTGTCAGCTATTCTTCAGACAGAGGACAAATATTTAGAACACACAGAGAGCTCAGAAAATATTGGACGTCCCCAAATAAAAGACCCAATGAAAGAATGCGCAAGTGAAGTGAATAGTCACTTCACAGAAGAAGTACAAATGGCCAATAAATACATAAAGAAGTGCTCAACATCACTAATCATTTGGAAATGCAAATTAAAACAACACCAAGTTTCTATCTTACCCCAGAAAGAATGGCCATCAGCAAGAAATCAAATAATAGCAAATGCAGTTGAGGCTGTGGGGACAAAGGACACTTCTATATTGTTGATGGGAAAGTAACCTAGGAAAACCACTATTATACTAAAAGAAAAAAGCCCAAAAGAAAAAAATCCAACCCGGACTGTATATTCTGAAAAAATATCTTTCAAAATCATTAGATAGGAAAGTTCTTTCCATGACAAAGGGCACCTTAAAAAATTTATAATCACCACACCAACAATCCAAAAATTTTCAAAGATATCCTAGAAACAGACAATGATGCCAACAACACCAAAAGTGTAGTGGAATGACTAGATCAAGTACAGTGAGCAGAAATGGAAAAAAATGTTTCAGAAACAGGAAAATAATGCAATGACAATAATGAATCAATACCTTTCAGTAATAACTCTCATTGTGAATGGACTTAACTCCTCAATCAAGAGACATAGACTGGTAGATTGAATCAAAAAACAAAACCAAATGGTATGCTGAGTATGTGAAATATATTTCATCCAAAAAGCAATTTACAGACTGAAAATGAAAAGATAGAGAACAATATCCCATGCAACTGAAGTCCAAAGTCAAGCAGGGTTAGTATCCTATCTTCAGACAAAGTGGACTTCAAACTAAAACAGATTAGAAAAGGCAAAGAAGTTGTCTACAAACTGATTAAGGGGACATTTCAACAGAAAGTGATAGCAAATATAAATATGTAGGCACAGAACAACAGTGCACCCAACTTCAGAAAACAAACACTACTGGACATAAAAGATCAGATAAATAACAACACAATTATAATGGGGGATCTCGATATTTTACTATTACAAAGAGTGAACTTAGACAAAAAGGTCAATGAAGAGATATCAAAGTTGAATTTAAAAGGGAGGGAGTACTCCTTTAGTCATTTCTGGAAGTAGGTATTATCTGATTCCAGAAACAGACAAAGACTCAACTAAAAAAGAAACTTTAGAGCAATTTCTTTAGTAAACATAGATGCAAAGATCTTTAAGAAGATACTGGCGAACAGAATGTAGCAAATCATCAAAAAGATCATTCATCATGACCAACTAGGCTTCACCTCAGGAGTGCAAGTATGGTTCAACATACACACATCAGTAAATGTAACTCATCACATAAATAGAAGAAAGGACAAAAATAACATGATCATCTCAATAGATGGAGAAAATCTTCTGATAAAATCCAACCTTCATTCATGATACCCCACCCCCAAATACACATAGAAGAACTGTATCTTAACCTAATAAAAGATGTTAACAAATCTATTGCAAACATTAGATTACATGAAGAAAAACTTAAAGCTTTTTCTTTAAAATTAGGAAGAAGATAGGTATGGTGGTTCATGTATGCAGTCCCAACATTTGTGAAGGGAGCTAGGAGGATCCCTGTGAGCTCTGGGCTACTTAGTGAGTTCAAGGGAAGCCTGAATAACATGGTGACCCTGTCCAAAGCAAAACAAAGCACAAAAACAAAATACATAAGCAAAAATCAGGAATAAGACAAGATTGTGGGCTATTACCACTTCTTTTCCATGTGGTACTTAAAACTTCTAAGCATTCAGGCAGGAGAAAGAATTCAAAAGGACATGTATGTAAGTGGAAGAAATCAAACTATGCTTTTAAAGATTGAGTAATATTTTGCATTGAAGACACAAAGATTCAACCAAAAGAGTCCTAGAATTGATAATCAAACTCAGCAATGTAGCAGAATACAGAAACCAGTAGCATTCCTTAATACAGTAATGAACTCACCAAGAAAGAAATTAGGAAAACTACACCATTTAAAATAGTTGCCAGAAAAATCAAATACTTGGAAGTAATCTAAC